>KL261953.1:0-12910 GCA_000699545.1 Podiceps cristatus | reverse complement strand
CCAGGAGAACAGGCTGTAATGAACAGACAAGCTTGGCCTGAGGTCTGAGCAGCAGCTCTGGAAGGGGCCTGCCTTATGGTTGCTTCTGTGTCAAGTACAGACAGGCCATCATCTCTATAGCTTCCTGGGCAAACAAGGGAAAATCAAAGCATCTGAGAGAGGAACCTTGTGAAGGATTGGATAAGGTGGCCCTAAATTTTTTGCCTCATGGCCCACATCTTGTCATGTCTCTGAGATCTCGTGGGTCTATCAGGCAGCTGAGTTCCATTTGTTTCAGGCCAGGAGGAAGCAGAATGCTGGAAATTGTCAGGACTGGAGGTGGTAATGTTGGCCCTGTAAGAGCAAATCTGATAAGCCTTGAAGTTTCCTGCTTAAGCTCATGCTTTTGTGTTTGTTGAAACCTCCAGTTTGAAACTCGGTAGTTCAGAAACAAGCTGTGGAAGAGTGAGCTTGGGAGTTCACCCTTCATTGTCACAGCTGCTTCGGCACAAAGAGCCCTTGCAGAAGTTTCATCTGTCCAGGTGGGCAGCAGCAGATGTCCAGGTGGGCAGGGAGAGACAACCTCTTCCACATGATGAGGTCTGCTGGCACGTGCAGCAGACGTCCTCTCCGAACCAGATAGTGTGGGCAGTGACTGCAGTCTGGTTGGCCTCCGTGGTCTAAGCGTTCCTTTCCACCTGCGATGCATGTTGCCCATGTGCCTGCCTGTGCCTGCCCTGGGCAGCGCGGTGGCAGGAGAGAGGCAGTGGGCTGGCCCCTTCCTGCCTGGACCCCTTCTCCTGACATCCTCCGTTACGTGTTTATGCCAGCATAGGCTCAGGGGCTCTTAGAAATGGAGACTGTAGGGTAGGAGCGCTCACGCCCAGCACAGACTCAACAATTTGGAGGATTACACTGAAATGTAATTGTTTTCTGGTAGGCCAAAGTTCATTATTTCGCTTTAGAAAAAGGGTAAGAACAGGTGCTCTCTGCAAACGTATTTAATAAAGAACCTTGATTGCTCTGAATTGATTTATGCACAGTAATTACCTTGTAATATAGATAGAAGCTCTTATATTTACTTTCCTTAAACTTACAGCTTTGATGTTGCACTTGGACATCTGTATTGCTTTGTGGGATACAGTCCAAAGCTTCCTGGATGCAGTCCAAGGTTACTAATGCATAGATATGTTTGCAAAGCAGGACTTCTAAAGTCAAGCAAACAAAACCTACAAGCGTTGGTTTGTTTGGTTTTGGTTTTTTTTGGTTTTTTTTTTGTTTTTTTTTTTTTTCCTGTCCCTCTGATTACAATTTTGGAGTTTAAGACACTGATTTAGTATAGCAACTTTTGCCAGAATTGTTCAATAGTCAGTGATAGTAGCAAACATTTCCCCTTTTTTTCCAGCTAGGAAAAATCCCCTACATGTTCATCTAGAAGATGTATAACCTATGGGGGGGGGGTAATATCTAAGTGGAAATTTTGGGGTCCTCTTGGCTTTAAAAAGGATGTCTTGGAAAATCTCAGCCAAATGAAGCTGTTCAACTGCACACTGGGAGTTTACAGAAGAGAAGACAGCTTTCTACTCATGAAAGATGCCTTTTCTGAAAAGTGGGGTAAATTTTACTGGCACAAAGTGTAGCTTTTTGTCCAGGGCAACTTATTTGTACTGAAGACTGAAATTGTGTTTATATCTCAGCACAAACACAGCCTCAATTACAAGCAAACAAAATGTCCCCTTTCTAGCTGATTAATACAAGAAGGTTCCTGAAATATAAAATGAACGTGAGTTTTGTTTAAGGAGACAACTCATACCAAATAAAGAAAAAAAAAAAAAAAAGATAAAAGGACTTGTGTCCTGGAGCAAAAAAGACCAAATATATGTATTTTTAAATCAACATTTTATGGGGATAATTCTGCACACAAAATTCAGCTTTCAATGACTGTGGAATGAATTAATCCTTGAAGGTAGTAGTCTGAATGGTGGATAACTGAAAGGTAAAGTACTTTTTAGTCATTTCTGGATTCCAAATTTTTGTAGTTTTAGAGAAGGAGACAAAATATTTGGTAAGAAAAAATAACAGACATATTCTTAAGTAGTGCAAAAAACAGATATTCAGGTTTTTAGATAAGGAAATCAGCCCTTAATCCATGCAATTATCCATGCAATCTTAATTCTGTTGTCTTGCTTACATCTCTGTTTATAGTGTTCAGAGGAACAGTGATACTGCCTCTGATCTATTTTGGAACCATTGCTCCAAAATTTACTGTTTTTCCTATATATTGCTATTAATATTAATTATTATTTGGAATGATGTACTGAAATTCCATTTTAAGTGGTTTTTTTTTAATGAAGTGATGGGTTACTATATAACCTAGAAAAACCTGGACAGTGTTAGGTAATTTTAATACACCTCTTTGCATGTCATCCACAATAGTAAAATAATTTTCCTGTTATTGCTTTGGCATAATTAAAGTTATACTCCACCCTTTTTTCTATAAAGTTCACAAAACACACCCTCTGAGATCCCACAAGCTCTTTCAGCAAAAGTAGGAAACCTGAGACTAAACATTCACAATTTATTTTAGGTAAAAATTAATCCAAACCAGGCATGAGAAACCCGGAAGCTCTTGGCTCAACCAGTTCTACATGCCAACAAGCAAATTAATAACATACCTATTGAAAACACTTTATTTATTTTTTTTTTTTTTAGATCATCCTTCTGTCCCTGTGGTCAGAGCCATACTTTTGTTTTTAGGGAGAAAAGGAGTTGTATGCTCTGAGAGCCGGCGCTCGCCTATCCAAAAGAAAAGTGGGACACTCAGAGGGACATTGAAAGGGACAACTACAAACCAGATGACACCAGTGGCTTCAAATAACTTACAGAAACAGAGTAGAGTGGAATGAAAATGGAAAGGCAGGAAAGGGGGCGGATGCAAGGGGGAGATGGCCAAAGGGGAGAGATGATGACAGGATTGCATCTACAAATTTTTAGCAGCAAATAAAAATGCGGGGGAGTGGGAGCATGGTGAGAGATGCAAAGATTAATAACAAAAGAGCAGGAGTCAGCCTGGCCTGGGTCGTGGTGCCCTGTGAGGAACAGCGGGTGCTCTGCTCGGTGCGGGGAGCGCGGCCGTGCCTGCCAGCGCTGCACCAGATGAAGCGGATAAGGTCACTCCCACAGAGGAGAGGCTTCGGAGCCTTTCTTCTTAGACACACGGGAGAGCATGGGAAAGAGCACGGATACAGCTCACTACTAACCAAATCGGAGAATTCCCGGAGACTTTTTGTAATGCTTCAGGCAAAGGCAGCCACAAAACCCAGAGTACCACGCTAGGTTAATGGTAAAGAACAAAACTGTAAGCGTGAGACTAGTTTTCACGGATGACAGTGAAAGGATCTGTACATGTAAACCTCCTGCCAAGCCCTGATTTGCAACAACAAGAGCTGGCCTGATTTCCAAGTGTCTTTATTCAAACTCTGTCTAGAGACCAAAGCCAGAAACCTGGGAAATGAAATCAGATTTGTTAAACTATATTTCTTCCCTCCCAAGTGATGACTCAGTAGATAAGTTTAGGTATGCAGCCTGGATGGAGGGACTGCAGATTGGATGGAGGGAAAGGAATCGGAATAACATACAGAAACAAAAGTCCCAAAGCCAGCTCCAAATTACAAGGCCATGAATTAGGGCCCCTCTTTTCAGTGACGTTGTGTGAGGGACTAGCTATGCTCCCCTCCTGTGGCCACCCAAGTCCCAAAGGATGCCTTTGGGCATCCTCAGGGCAGGTGCTGGGTACAGAGCCCTCCCTGGCACTACAGCCGGCAGAGCTGAGCTGTTCCAACCCCATCCCACCATGCCGCTCTGCTGACCCTTCCTGAGACTCTCTCCACCGGTTCCTCACAAGGTGCCCTCAGTGGTTGTATCCCCTTAACGGGGCTGCCATTGCCGGCAGGACCCGCGCAAGAGGAGAAGGGAGCCTCGCCGTCCCCCTTGCCTCGTCTGCAGCTTCTAGGCTGCAAGCAGAGCATCACTCATTGTAAGCACTTCAAACAGGTTTTTCACAACATAAATAAAACATTTGTAATGATTTCAACTTTCTGACAAGTCTGTTGCTACCAACAGCACTCCAGTTGCTGAACCAGGTGACGGTAAATGGGGCATGTTTAAGCCTGTCCATCGGTCTCTCTGCTGGACTCTCACTTCCGCACTAGATGCCAGCAGAGTACTTGCCTTTCTGGGTTTTATCTATCAGGAGTTGTCTGGGAGAGAATACCTTTCTGTTTTGTCTCGGGACAGCAGGCTTGCTTGTCCTAGGATCTTGTTTCTTATGTTAACATACAGCTAAAAATGCAGCCAACAGCCATGAAGATTTACTTTGGGGTTTTATTCCACAGACATTTCTATAAAACCAGGAGGAGCAATTGGAGGAATGTTGGTGCAAACCTTCAGGAAAAAAAACCCGAACTGAACAAAAAACAGCTGTCTGTTTCAGGTGAAGGAGAAAGTTGACCACTGTGGGTTTGAACGAGTGAATCTGTTGTGCTTGTTCCAACCCTAGTCTGTCTGCTTCCTTTTTTTTTTTATTTTTTTTTTTATTTTTTTTTGTTCAAAAACCCTAAAAATAGAGATGTTCACAGCAGGCTTAAAAATAAATTTATATGTTACTTGAGACCATAGGAAATGCATGGGTGCAATGAACTCCATAATCCTGAGACCATTACAGAGGTGATTATATCTTACAGGGAAAGTTTTTTGAGTCTCTCCAAGTATGGGAAATCTAAATGATTTAGGGTTTGCAGGTCAAACGTAATCACGGTGTGCAGGCAAAGGCTTGCGTTACAGCAGAGCGAGACCTTTGCTCTCCTTTCACCCTTGCCACCCCAATTAGAGATGCCGGGCATGAAGACGGGCGTTACAGTCGCCAGATGCTTGTGAGATCGGATGCTTCTGCTGGCCCAATCTGTGCCACGGGGGACCGCAGCTTGGACGGACCCAAGTTCAGGGGGGGCAAGGTAGGAAGACAGTACTTCAGTCTTGTGGATCTGAGTGCAGCATGCCCACCCAGGTGGGGTTAGGCGAGCTCCGGCAAGACGCCACCAATATCAGAGTATAAACTGGATCTTTTCAGAGAAGTCTCCCCACTCCCTCCCTTGCAACACAAGCAATCTTTTTAATGGTTTCTTATACAAACCTGATGTGCAAAACTACTGTCAGGTATGACAGGACAAACACCCTGTCTGGTCATGACAAACCTTAATTTTGAGTTGCGTGTAGCTCCCACAGCACACAGAGGTGGGAGTCGCCTTGCCTGAGTGCTGATCACTCTGCTAGCTCAGCACAGCAATCTACACCTGCGCTAGGTGGGCAGGCTGCCCTTAAACCCCGTGATCAGCACAGCTGGTGGCATCTAGGGGACTATCCATTCTACAGAAGACACCCAGAGAGTGTGAATCATAGCCTAAATCTTGATGACAACTGTGGGAGTGTAGACACCTTGCTGACATGTAGACGTCCTCATTGTAAATGTCTGGAGTTTGGTGAACTGAATGCAGCTATCACCTGTTTTAATTAGTCCTCAGATTACACGGTGGTAACTACTACACAGTACGGCCGAGGATCTACAGAGTGACTGTGGGACTTGTTTGGCATATACACTTAGGATCAAAATTTCTTTATTGGTCTTTAACTTGAAATGACATTGGCATTTTCTTTGAGATCTTTTGTCTCTTTCATTCCTCTCTCCCTACATGCACACACACAGCCATGTGCACACTTAGAGAAAATTAAAGCTGTAGTAGACATCAGCCTGAGGGCTAAGCTAATGTTCCTTGCATACAAGGCCATTATGGAAATAGGAATGGAAAGTTTCAACGAGTCACCGTCAGTAACAACCATCTCAGACTCAAATGTTTCTAACTTGTTGAAAACAAGTCTAATAAAAAATAACCCGGAACACTTTTGGACTTGTTGGGAATACTTGTGGGTGTGGCTGTGTCCTGGTTTCAGCTGGGACGGAGCTAGTCTTGTCCTTAGCAGCTCCTGTGTTTTGGATGTTTGGATTCAGTGTGTGAAGAATGGTGACAGCAGGCTGCTGCTGTTGGTTATGCTGAACAATCAAGGAGGACATTTTGCAGTTTCCCAGGTTTTGCTGATGTGCAGGTGCAAACACCTGGGAGGGCACAGCCAGAATAGTTGATCCAAACTGGCCAAAGAGAGTGTTCCATACCACGGATGGCATGCCCGGTATAAGTAGGGGTCAGCCAGTGGGCCACTTCCCTTCTTCATGTTTCCCTTCTTGTTCCCTTATTTTCCCTTTTTTAATTTGTTCAGGCCTGTTTGTTCATCTGTCTGTTCCCTCGCGCTCTCTCTGGAGCTCGCTGTTCTGGGATGGCTGCAGGGGAATATCCCTGCTCCCTGGCTGCTGCTCGGGGCAGGCTGTGTCAGTCCTTGAGTGGTGAGAAATTGTGCTTCGTTCATTTTATATATTCTGTTATCCTTATATATTTTTATCTTTTCCTTTGCTGTCCTGGTAAACTGTTTTTATCTCAACCCATGGGTTCTCTCCAATTCTCCTCCCCACTCACCAGGGAGGGGGGAGTGAGCGAGTGGCTGCATGGTATTCGGTTTAACCAGGACAGGCTGCAATATGTTTAATCTGTGTGCTAGGGAGACTGCCGTGATATTTTTATGCTGCAAGTTTGCCAGGACAGATATTAATATTAATTTGGCACAAATTCCATTAAAGATATCTATTATGGACAATGAGAGTGCATGAGTATACTATCAGAAAATGCATCTCTGAATTCAACAGTGCATCAGGAGGTGCACCACCGATGCTAAATGTCTCAGCTATAGACACTGAGGTCCAAAGATTCTGCAGCATCTTAAAAGGCTGCATCACACACATCATTTACTTTGTAGCATACAAGTCTGGAAGGGAAATTTTCCCAGAAAACTGAAGCATGCTGATAATAACGCTCAAAAGCCTTTTTTCAACTTCTCTATGCTATTTTGTTAGGAATCACACATATTTAGAGAGATGAAAAAAAATAAGGGCAGTATAGTGTTTTGTGTGTATCTTGCTTTCTAAACTCTTTAAATAATAAACAAATAAAAAGTGGAGTAAAAGGCAAGTGATGTGGAGCCTGCTGCACCCTGCCTGGCTGCATGATCTGTCCCCACCCCTTCTGGCTGGGATGACTCCTGCGCTAAGCCTCTCCTCCTCACCTCCCAATCCCAAAGTCTGCAGAAGAGTTGAAGAGCACCTGGAAGCTGGATGGGCAGCAGCAGGAGAAAACTGCCAGCAGAACTGTATTTCTTCATCCTGTGTTTAGAGAAGTCTAGCTGGTGTCTCTGAGCAGAAGTGAGCTGAGCTAAAAGAGGATCCTGTACTCCAGGTATGTGATGGCAAACTGGTCCACAAAGACTGAGTTGGCAGCAGAGAAAGGCTAACTACTTTTAACTGTGCCGAAAGGGAGAAATCTGAAATTGCTAAGCAATTAGATATAGCTCTTTGAAAAGGCAAGAAACACTCCGCAAAAACTGCTCCTTTAAAGAGAGACTTCTATTTTGGCTTCAGTAAAAAGTGCACAGAAACAAGTATTAGGGAGTGGATAAGGTGAAGATAAAGGGTGTCAACTTTGGGAAAGACTGGATTTCATTTTGAGTGCTTGCTGCAAGCTGTGGCACAGCAATAATTCTGAGGACACCGGTAACCATTTTATGTCCATCAGTAGCAAGATCACATTAAAGGACCATAATAATTTCTTTCGCCCTTATGGTAATGAATTCCTATTCTTATCCTTGTTTGGTCCATTGGAGCATTTACCATTGAAATAAATTACAGCTGGAGTCTAAAATGTCATCACTGGACTCAGGAAAATGGCAGAGATGTCACATCTTAGCATGACTAGTCCAAGGTCCTGCCAAACAGCACAGCACTTTGAGAACACGTGCTTATAGTCACTTTCTGAGAAGTGGGGATTATCCTTAGGTCTATCTTTTCCCCCGTTTTATGTGATTGGGTTTTTAAAGATTTTTAGCCCCACCTCCCAAGTAGGGATTTGTTTTTTCCTATGGAAAACTAAGACTCAGCAAGATTTAACCATATGACTTGATGTTCTCTAAAAATGTAGTAATTTGGGTCTGTCCTACTACCCAAGAGAGTCCACCTTTGCCTTGCTAATAGTAAATAACTGCCTGTGACAATAGTAAGTAACTCTCCTCAGTTTTTCTGTTACTTGCATAAAAGCTGAATGGTATCGAGACACCCAATGAAGAGCAGTCAGTTTTAACCCTGTTCCTAGCTTTGTGCCAGGCCCCGCGTCTCCTCTGTGCTGGAGCTCAGCGATGAGGAGCAGGGCGCAAAGGTGAGATGCTGCCTGCTTGGAACCGTACTACGGGGAAAGCAGGAAAAGGAAAAGTGTAATGGCCGAAATTGGTGGGAAGAGGGAATGAGGTGAGACAGGACAGGTAGGAAATATCCCTGCTCGTTGCTTCGCCACACTGTGTTGCATGGGGCAAAATGGGCGGGAACAAATAAATCTTCTGACTGAACAGGATCCCATCAAAGACTTCTAAGCAGTTCAGGTGTGGCTGCGACTATTTACTAATGTTCTCTGCAGCCTGGTGCCTGGAGGAGAGCCAGCTGGCTAGGCATCAATCAAGACAGGCCAAAGGAATGATTTCTGGGAAGCGATGAACAGATCGGCAGGAGGCTGTTTCATGGCTACTGGCAAAGCTCACTGCCTCCTAAACATGACTTCCCTGAAGGGGACACCTTCAAGGTTGTGCCCTTCTGAACAATTGATCTTAGCGGGGTAAGACTGTGGCTGCCATCTCGGAAGCCAGAGGTGTCAGCTGTCTTTGGGACTGTCTGTGAATTCTCCAGGCAGTCTCCTGCACTTCAACAAGCCTAGGTTAAAAAAAAAAAAAAATAAAAAAAAAAAAAAAAAAAAAAAAAAAAGAAGAAGAAGAAGAAGTAGGAAGTACTTTTGCATAAACAGACATCTCTCAAGCATTTTCAGACCTATTATGGGGGGCTTAAACTAGGAGATACTCTCTCATGCATGTTACAACTTTCACTTTCCACTGAAGATCAGGACACTTGATGCTTCCTAGCACCAGTCCTGACATTCAGGTGTTGAGAAAGGTGCGAGAACAATTAACAAATGTAATCAGCTCTCAGTTATCAGCATGGGGGATTACTCACGAGGTGAGATCATCCACCTCGTGGCTATTTCTGAAGCAGCTTGATTCTAGCAGTAAAGCCACACTCGCCTGGTTCCTGTATCTCTGCACCACGCTCTGTCAGCCAGGGGTTACAGCTATAATCAGTCATACTTGCTCAAACTCAGCGCTGGCTTTTCCAGATCTGGTGACAGCAGCCCCGGGGTTGGGAGAGGATGAGGAAGAACAGTGTCCCGGCACTCTACATTGGGAAGGCTGATTATCCTGGGTATAAGGCAGTCTAAATGCATAGAAAATTTGGATGCTGTTACTGAGCCTGTGTTAATCACGCAAGCTGGGAAGAGTTGCGTAAGGCACAAGCAAGTGGTGACTCTCCGCGGCATCGACTCCCTGTTCTTCAGCCTGTGTGCGCCATGGTTCCCTGTAGCCTAGGCAAAATTTCCCATGACTCGGTGAAACCTATCCCTCCGCTGCTGTGGTTAATGGAGAGCTGAGGAATGTATACATTTCTACCCCAATCCGCCGCACTTCCATGAAGACTAGATAGTTTTCTGAGATACATGTTACAACACAAACAGAAATAATAGGCTGGTGTAGAAATGATGAAGCGGAGACAGTCATAATGTATAAATGGGTGTGTGTACCGCATCCCCAAGGACAGTTTCAAGGTCAGTATATGGCTAGGAAATGCTGCTATTAACGCTGCCCCTGGAGACTTAATTGGAATCCTTGTATAGATGCATTATAACACTACTTTAATTACAGGAACACAGTCTACTTTTTGCAGAGTCCATTCCAAGTTCCTGACACAGAGTCAGAACAACTTTTGCCTTTAATCTCTCTAGCACAGCTACTGGCTCATTGTTTGTAATTGCTATTTTTGGAGAAGGGACAAACGCAAAATCTCTCACATATTTTGAATGAGATTTGCATATCTGCTTGTTTTCTTGCAATCCCTTTCAAGGGCATATGGGCCCAAGGCACTGGAATCTAATTTACAAATCCGTACTGCAGTCCTTCACCGACTGCTCCCGATACGTCGGCTCCCAGAACAGCGGCGACGCTGCTACCAAAAGCACAGAGAAGTTAGCAAGCGCCACCGCCGGGAGACACACCGAACCCAGCACTTTTCTGTGGCAGTTGAGTGCTGTGGTCGTTACCCACCACATAATTCAGAGAGAGCAGCACAGGATTCCGCATGAAGCCACATGTGATGGCCCCAAGCCTGGGGAGAGAGTGACATCTGAAGTCGTACTGCTTCACACCAGTGCTGACAGAGTGGCATGGGAGCGAAACAAATGTGACATGACAGTTGGGACCTACACGTGCAGTTTGTTTGCAATTTTATAACTTTGCTTTTGGTATTTCTCTTCATTCTCAGCCGAATAACACACAATGGACTAAGCCATTCTGCACTGGAACACTGCTTTTGCTTTTTTCCTGCTTTTTCCTTTCAGACAAGGATGTCAACTTTATTTACAGAAGTTATTGAACTACTCTTTCCAGATTGTATTTGCCTTTATTTGCCCTTAATAATTTGTGTTAACAAATTATTTTGACTTTCTTGTTCTGTTTTTTTTTTTTTTTTTTTTTTTTTTTCCCCCCAGGTTTCCAAATGGCTGATTCTTTCTTATATGATACGGGAGAAAGATCTCAATATAGGTGCTTTGGACATGAAGTACAAATTGAGCACATCAAGGCATATGTTTGTAGACCATCTTTTTTCACAGACAAAGCTGTGATTGTGATACATGATATATTTGGATGGCTGTTCCCAGACATTAGATACATAGTCGATTTGATTGCAGGTCATGGATACATGTAAGCAACTGTCTTTCCTCTCTTCCTCTTAAATGCACTGATAGATCACCAGGCCCACAGCTAAGCATGGCATATGATGTTTCCCATACATATACCATTTCAGGCTGAGCAAATAAAAATGCAAAGGGACAAAATGTTCTCATGAGGCCACCAAAACTGCTAAAATTGACCCATGAAAAATACCTACCTGAGCACAAAGCCACAAGGAGATTCGTAAGTGCTGGTGTTTGTGCTTATGTGGCAGCATGGGTGATGAAAAGATAAATTTTGGTATCTATCTTTAACCCGTATAAGCTTTTCAGAACCAAACGTTCTGAACAATTGCTTTAGCTCTTACTAGCAAAGAGATATATATGTGTTTACATAGAGTCAGGAGGGTTGCTTAACCCCTTTACTTTTGTGTTAAGTATGTCTAAGAAAATAATGCAAGTTTTTTGTGGTTTTTTTTTCCCATAGAAAGACATATACTTTTAGCTCTGCTGATTGCCAGAACAGGATGAGTAGAATATGATTCAGATAGTGACCATGTGGATGTGTAGCCTCGAGTAGAAAAGACATTAGGAGACATTTAGACATCTACAGATTCTCCCCACCAGGATGTGAAAGTTTGATTCCATGTCTCACACAGAACCATCTGCCCAGACTTCTTCAAGGGGACAGACCCCTGGAAACCTACTGATCACTGGGCTGACTTTGCTGACTGGATGAAAGATCATGATCCTACAAAAGTAGACAGGTAAGATCCGTATTTGTACTTGAACTTCAAAGAGCATCCAGCAAACGAGGGGAATTTGTATGAAATGTTAACATTAGCACCTCACAGCAGGGCAGGCTGCCTGCACACACACAACTGCTTATTCTGGGCAGCTCTTCTGTGGTTCTAGGCACTGTCTTGGCTGGGGTTTGGAAAGGATCATCTGCTCTGTCCATCACTCTGCTTACTGTCCCCATCTTGTTTTCCTGGGCCCTTTTCTAACTATGTCATACCGGCCACACAGGCTCATAGCCAGTGTTTCACAAGCTATAAAACACCCAGCACTCCCACCCACAAATGCTGATTCTGCCTCCAGTTCCTCAAGATTAAGGAGGGAAACTTCCACAAGTGCTTGTGTTATCTGCCAGTTGTCACCTGCCCATCTTGCTTTCTGCCTTGGAGGCAATGATAGGTGCAGATGATACTCTCCTGAGCAGCACTAGATAAAAATTTGCAAGACTGCCCAAAACCTAAGATACATCTGATCAACTATACTGTTTTCCTCAGTGTGAAATAGAGGGCCCACTATCTGTAGAACCTCGCAATGCCTGTAACAAGGCTTTCCTGAATTATGGGAGGCATTACTGTTTCTTCAGCATCTATCACCACAGCCTAAAACTTCAGATGATAGGGAGGCAGTTACATCCTATTACTCAGCTATCATCTTGTAAGCCACAAGTATTCTTCTGACCCTTTCAAGAGGTCCCAGCAGTCACAGCCTAATTTTGACATCTCTCAGAAAAGCTTTCGACCATATAGTTGCAGAAGTTGTAACTGGATTTTTTCAAGAGACGAATGACTAACATCTGTAAAAAATTCTACTCCAAAGAGTGAGCAGATACGTGGACACTGTCTTAAACAATTAAGACCTCAAGGACATGCCTGTGCTGTCTTTTGAGACTTCACTTGTAGCTGCCCTCAGATCCATTGCTCTTTCAGAGCACATAGAGTACAACACACCCACGACTTAGTACCCTGCCAAACAAATCGAATTTGGGAGAGCTCATCCATTCACAGTGCATGCGCTACAGGCCTAGGACATGATCTCCTCACTGTGTCACTCTCATACTGCATTTTTGTCAGCCTAACCAAACCTGTGATGACCATAGTAGTGTGCCTAATGTTTGAAATATAGTTATTAAAATCTGCATTTTAATATATATTATA
>KL261952.1:0-19838 GCA_000699545.1 Podiceps cristatus | reverse complement strand
GCAGCTGCAATTCTGCTTTCAAACACACCTGACTCGGGAGACTGGCTTGGGTTTCTATGGCTGCATGCTATTTTTCCTGCTTTATTCAGTGTTCAAAATGGCTGCAAAAAGGAGCTAAACCAGGAGCCCCGTGATGCCGTCCTGGATGCTGAGCCGTCTCTTCCCTCTGTCCTCCCGCCCTGCCATCCAGGGGGTCCTAGGAGCAGCAACAGACAGGACAGAGGCTGCTGAGATCGTGTCTGAGACCGTTTCCTTCCTATTGCTAATGTGGCCATCAGCAGCTGCAGTACTTTAAGGAATAAAAAGTGACTTTTTTTTTTTAAAAAAAAAAAAAAAAAGTCTATAAAATCAGGAGATCAGCTCCCTTACTAATATCAGCAAAGAACGAAATGGAGCCCAGGCAGTTTTATCAGCTGTGGCCCCAACCCATGGTCTGCCAGAGAAGCGATGCACCACGGAGAGAGTGAGACCTCATCTTTTATTAAAGGCAGCCGCATACCCATTCACGGCTGCACAGTGCCATTAATAGCAAAACGAGGAACTAATGTCTTCAAGGGGTTAACGTTCGAACAAATTACGGTGAGGAACAAAAAGGGGATTTTTACTTTAACTTGGAAATATTTTTTTTGTTTCCGTTTTTTGCTGGGTTTTGTTTGTTTTGTTTGTTTGATTGGTGTGGGGGTTTTTTTGTTGGGTTTTTTTTGTTGTTGTTGTGGTTTTTTGGTTTTTTTTTTGTTTGTTTGTTTTTTTTGTTTTTTTTTTTTTTTTTTAAAGAAAGCCTTAGAATGCATCCACAGTCCAGCAAAAGCCTCCTCCCACGCTGGTGCAGCCACCAGCCGTGCCTCACCATCCGGCTGCTTGGGGAGGGGGCAAGAGGAGGAGAGGGCCGGTGCAGGGGGGACGTATCCTGACCCGGTATTTCGTGGGTTCCCCTGCAGCGAGCGGGGAGCGGCGGGGTTGAGCCTCATTGTGTAGAGGCGCAGGCAGGGGACTGGCTTGGTGACAGCAAGTCTGCTCAGTTGCAGATCAAATGGCTTAATAGAAACTGGATCCAACTGGTCCAGCCTTGTGGGTTTTGATTTAAACTGCAGTTATAAGGTGTGATTAGAGGCGGGGGATGCTGTGCCAAGAGCTCAGATGTGAAGTAAAAAACATATATTAAAAAAAAATCATTCCCCTAAACCTATACATCTTTTTCTATCGTTAACTCTTTGCCTGCCACTGCCAGACACACAAGGAAATCCTGGGCCATCTGAGGACATCTTTGATGCCGCTGCTTAAATCCAGGGGCTGTAAGAGGTCTGTCAGCACTGCAGAGGAATTTGGCCACTGAAGTACTAGTATTTATGTGCTTGGTATTAGTAATAACCACAGCTGAGCTCCGAAGAGACTGACCAAGTCCTTCCTGCCACTGCGCCTAGGAGCAAAGGAAGTGGATGCCCTCCCTGGAGCCGTGGCTGGAGCAGGGGCTGCGTTTTGGCTGCCGCCTTTTTGGGTTACTCCTATACAGTGGAGAAGGAGGCACTGCTTTTCTGGAAACAGTTAAACAAGGTTTCTTTTTCCTGTCTCCAACTAGTTGCCCTAAACTCAATAGTTAATTTAGCAAATGGAGACCTTTGGAGATGTTAGTGCAGTCCAAACCTTCAGCCCATATGGATAAAATTCAATAAAATTGCTGGTTCTTTATCTTCATGTGGCATCATCGCACAGTTAATTTCAAGCTTTCCAGTAAGCTGTAATATATCTTTTAACCTAAGAGCTCTTTTGCATGACACTGAAATAGGTCCCAGTCTATATACATATGCTGCCAAGACAAATGTATGGTTCAGCAACAGTAAAGAGGATATAAAAGACTCCCACGTTACAAATGTAGGAGGCAGAGGATATTTTAGCATGGCAGTGGTTACACTTTTGGCAGCTTTGCTATAATAAACTTTGTTTTCAGAGCCTTAAAATATTCCCTGTGCAGTGAAGACTGATATATTTGCTTTCAGCAGAGCTGTCTCAGGGACCAATGCTGGCGAATAGAGCTCAGGAACATGGGGGAACACAAATAAGATGGAGTTAATATCACCCTACGTTTAAACAGGGTGTTTTCTCATGAATTACAAATATTTACAAATGCCATCAGGTCCTGGTAGGACTATTTTCATGAATGCAGATGGGCACTCAGGAGGTACCTGCACAGAGCGTGCTGAACCCTGGGCTGTTTCAGGAGCTGGGAGCAAAGAAAAGAACATGAGCAGGCAGGCCAAGGGCCAAAAAAAGGGAAAAGGGATGTAAGACAGGCAGCTTGTCTCAGGCAGCTGATGGGAAAAGGAGATAGCAGGGACAGCAGCGCAACTCAAGAGTTGCTTCCTGGTCCTGCCTGCTCTCTGCCTCCCCATGAGGCAAGGCAGGGTTGTCCTCCGGGTCTCTAAATGCCATCGCTGTGATGCTGAGGGCAATGCACTCTGTGAACGACCACTGTTTCCCTTTGTTGAGGGAACTCAGCCAGACAAGGGAGGACACAAAGAAGAATGCTTTGAAACTTAAGGATGGATTTACAGACCCTTAGAGTCTTGGCTGAACCAGAGGCAGAGCAGAGAGGAGCAGGAGAGAGGTGGCCTCCAACTGTCTCCTGGTCCCTGCACCCCCAAATGACATTTCCCAGGGTCCAACCTGCAGTAGGAAAAGGGTGAAATCTTTGTGTCCATTCAGAACAGTTTGAACCATCAGTTTCTTGCAGAAGGGATATCTGAGAGTTCAGATGGGCCAGGTCTGAGCAGCAAAGCAAGCATGAAGCCATGCTCTGCATAAAAAAAATGTAGGAAATGGGCAAATGTTGACCTAGCCCAGGGCACATCAAACCCTGGTAAGGTCTGGTAAGTGGGCGCCAGCAGGACTTCTCTGTGCCAGGTGCAGTCCAGACACCTGGAGATTTCTGAGGGTATGGAGGGCTAAGTTCAATAACGGGGTAAATAACCAAACAATGCTGGTTTGTGATGTTGTATGTATACGTACAAACCCAGAAATTCAACCCTGCTAGTTACCATTTCTGAGCCAGCAAGTAAAAAGGCTTATCATCAAGCCTCCTTAGAAAAGGTCATTGCTACTTGTGCTGAACTTGGACGGGTCTTGGCATGAAGGATTTTGAAAGCATGTGATGGCATTATAGTTTCATGCTAATCTGTCCTCATTGTGTGCTATTAAAAATAAATAAAAATCATAGCTTCCTAATCCCCAGGCTACTAATTGTGGGAAAAGTGTTTGTCATGGCTTTAGCAAGCACTTAAAAGCGTCACGCTTTTGTATTTATTTATTAGCAAGTGAATGTATAAACACATAATGTGACTTAACAAGTGAATGTATAAACACTAACCTGTATCTGGATTGCAAAACCCAGGCAGCTCCTCTAGCAGGACAAAACCCTCACATCTTCAGGAGAAACTCTGCACCAAGCAAGGCTGCGGTCGCAGGGCTGTGCAAGGGGTGACCCTTTTGTGGCTGGACAACTCGAGGGGTTTAGCAGTGTCTCACCAATAATTGTTATTGCCTGTAGCAGGTTTGTTTGGGATTCCTAGGGAGTAAAAGAGAAAGAAAGAGGTTATTTTGATAGTAGATCAAGTATCAAAGGAATAAAAAGAACCAGGTACTTTTGCAACCTGCAGGCTGAGCCCTCTACTGTGAGGCCAGGTGTATATTCTTGCCTGGGGTGAAACTCCCCCCAGTTCAAAGACGCAACACGATGGCACTGGGTCTCTGATCTCGGCAGATGCATGAGGCCCAGGAGAAGGTCTCAATTTCAAACTTCAGAGAAATGTTTTCATCTTATTTCCCCTCTCCAACCAGCACGGTGAGGCAGTTGCTAAGGCAAAAGTCTGTGCATCTGAGGAACATTTTCCTCCTCTCATCTTTGTAGGACACGACAAGGAACCAAACGACGCCCTAGACATAAGCAATAAACACAGCAGCGAGCGTCTTCCACTGGGACTGCAAATCCTGCAGGGACAATCCTGTTCTCTACACAAACAGCAATGGGGTTCCGCACCCTCAGAGGGAGGATGTTTTGGCCACCGAGTAAAATGATCTAGGCCTAGAAATAAACCTAATCATGGCCCCTGCTCCACTAAACAAACTTTCCTTTGAATGTCTCTCACATGGAGAAGGCGCCTGGGTTCAGCCTCCACTGATCCTTCTGTCCCAGCATATGGCAGGGTACCAGCCCCTCACTCCTAATTAGCTTGATGGGTAACTCAGCAGCACAAATCACCTCAAGTTACCTTGGCCATGGAGAACAGCAGATCCTTCCACAATGAAACAGCACGGCAGGAATTATCCCAATCCGTAATTGCTCTGAGCAGACAATAAACCAGCTCAGGCTGCTGGAAGTAGCCACTCGGAGGTAATAATCCAGTGAGTAACAATAATGGCAGCAGATACTTGATAAAAAGCAGGGAACAAAAGAGAATGCTTTCTCCATTATACAAAGAACGGATGTTTTCTGTTTGCTTTCTTCAGTTCAGAAACGCATTTAGCTATTTGGGGAGCGATGGAGTACAGCTCACTCGCACGCACAGCAAAAACAGGTTTTGGGCTGGGGAAGGAAAGGATCATTTTCCACTAGTGAGATCATGGGCAGGAAAATCAGTTTTATTCTTTTAGTCATCCTTGGATTTCTACCCATCCGCTATCCAGGCATTTTATTTTCTTCAAGAGAAATATCTGCATATTGGTGGGGAAAAAAACCCAAATCTACAACGGGGTGGTTAAAAAAAGGGCACTGAAATACAGACATGCTTGCTCTCCCCACCTGCATGCTGTGAGTACCCAAAGCCAGGTGATGGGGGGGTGAGCCACCCTCCTCTGAGAAAAATCCCTACAACCAGGAGCTTGCACATGCTTCCTGCTCCTCTCGTGAGCCCTCGCTGCCCAAGCTGCTCACGCCGGTGGTCTGGCCCCTTGCCCTGTAACCACCGGCCTGCGGCTCCACTCCCCTGGCCCGAGCCTGGCGCTCACACGGGGGCTATCACCCACCCGCCCCTGCTCAATCAGTCTCCGAGAGCAGGACATCGGGCAGAGAAAAAAAGGAATCATCCCATGCTCCTCAAGCACCACAAAGGGCACCGGTGTGTGGGGGGGCAGGCAGATAGCCACACAGCCCCGAGGATATTTATTCTTGTGGCTCTGGCTCAGCAGCAAGCGCCTGAGCTGTAAAAGAGCTCAGCGATGCCCATTTGACGCTCGGCTCCCTCCTGCTTCTCCAGCAATGCCACCCACCACCTCCCGCCAAGCCGCCGCCTCTGACCCCGGGCAGAACTGCTACAGGCACGGCATCCCACGACGAGGGGACGGGCTCCCATGAAGAGGCCAGGAGCTGGATGAGATGGAAATCACAACAAAGAGAAATCATCAAGACATGAAAGACAGAATAGCAAAACCCAGGGGGATCTGCATTAAAGATCCAAGTGCCAGCTGGGCACAATGCAACCCCGCTCCAGCCGCGCTGAGCTTTGCCCTGCAAAATAAATAAGCTTGAAGACAGCCATCTGCAGCGAAGAGTGTACCAGGGGAAGGCTCTGCAGGACTGCAGAGGCTAAGCACTGCTCATTAAAGTGCCGGGGAAATGTGAATGAAGCAGATGAATGGATGAAGAAATGAATGAAGGAGAGAAGAGGAAGTGAATGAATATTGCATTGACTTGGTGCCTTTCATCCTGGGATGGCAGAGCTGTGCAGCGCAGCTGATGGGCAGGAACCGTGTCAGTACTCCCTGGAGAAACACCCGGTCAAAACAAATCAGATTATTTCCTGTTGACAGAGCCCTTCAGGGGGAGGCGAACAGGGAGATGGAGCATATGGATTAATATTACTTGAAGCAAAAGGCTTTCCCCAAACAAAATCCCTCTGACTCCCCCTTAATCAATGTGACAGATCATTACTTTTTGAGTTGCTCTTGTTCTTGCTATTCCAGACATTGTGTGATTTCCATGGCAACGACATCCCAGCCATCCCAGGCCTTTTCCTAACCTCTGTCATCCGCTGTTGAGTCACACTGGTCCATAATCAGGAGAGATGAGCAGTAGGGCCACAAAGGTGCTTTTCGGCACCGGAGGGGTTAAAGACCCTCCTTTCCGCCTCTGCACAGCCCAGCCCTGTGAACCCCTGGGAACCTCTCGCAGCCAAGCAGGGCGCAAGGCTTGTAGGCAGCTATGGGGGAGCGTGTAGAAAGGAAAAATAATTTTCTGGAGGTTTTATTGTGCTGTTCTGGAGCGCAATGAGCTGAACCCACTGGCCAGCCTGACCGTGACTGAGATTCAGAGTGGTTTAAATGGGGGTGATAGGAGGGAGCAGGGGGATGCTGCTGCTCTCTTGGTAATGCAGAGAGGGGTCGGGACCAAACCCCGATGTTTTGGGGAGGAAAGGGAATCCAGCTTTACTTCTGGTTTGGAGGAGAAGGTGTGCTCTCTTCTTTTCTACCTTCTGAAGGAAAAACTAGTCTGGGATGTGATCCTGTTCCTCAAACGCTGCAGATTTGCAGGCAACCTGGTGTGACTGCCACGAACAACACATACTGCTCAGAGGAGTGTCTGGCCCCACTTGAACACGGTGCCACTGATCACCCCTCAACGCCAGTTTGATCCTGCTTGGCTGTACGGACTTGCGGTGTCATCACCCCCACGACATCATCTAGCTGCTCCTCTAGCAGCTGGCTGCTCCCAGCTGCAGTGCTGCCGACTGTGGCCTCGTGAGCCATTTTGCAAGTGTTTAGGAGGACATTTGAGGATGGATGCAAAGCTCAGGGACCATCCGTGGGCTTCAAGTAGGTTTTTGAGCTGACCTCAAGAGTACAAAGCCTGCCGTGTGCGGGGGTCCGGGTACACAGACGCTACCGTGCTGAATGAACTGGTGCTGCAAGCCTTGCTCACATAGTAACCGCCTCCACTGCTGGCAGGAGCTGGAAACAAATGATTTGTTTTTTTGTCTTTCACTTACCCTGCTCCCTCCAGCAAGCAGCTTCCCCTCTGAAAGGCCAGGGAGGATTTAGGGTGGCTGAGTGCCACTGCAGGAGCCAGAGCCCAGACAGACAGAGCATCTCCCACCCTGGAACTGAGAAGGGGCTGCAGCACAGCACGCGGAAATGGCCAGGCATCATGCCTCACCTGAGGCGGCGGGTAAAGTGCCTTTGTCCATAGCTTCTTCAATCATATCACCCTTTTGATTCAAAAACAGCTTTCACCCTAAAACAACAGGGTTTTTTCCTGCCAGAGGTTTGTAGCTTTGCCTCTGCAACAGCCTGCATTTTTCATAAGCCGCCTTGAATTTCATGGTAACCCTGCAGGGTTACTGCCCTGTAACAAACACAATTGCTGCACTAGATCAAGCACACCGCAGCTCTCATCCAAATATTAACGAGCACCAAATGTAGGACATTCAGCCTGCTTCCCCAGCTGCCCACAGAGTCTGGCCACTGGGTTTGGTGGCTGCAGGACTGGACCCAGACAAGGAGATCCGTTTGCAGACTGGGCCAGCAGCTTCCTCCAGTGAGGCTGGCTGCTCAAAAATTCTGTGCCACAGCTTTTACAGTTGCTTGAATAAAGACCTTAACTGCCCTTCACACCAGGACAAAAAGAAATGCTCTAGCCCACTGCGACTTGAGCTAAATCCCTGTAGCTGAGTGTTAATGATCTGGACTTGGGGGCCAGAGGCTCTCAGTTGAATTTTGGACCATCTCCTTGGCCCTGTGCTGTGAAGGAGCTGATTTGGAGGTACCATCTACACTCACGCCACAGCGATTTCCCGAGTACTTCAAGACAAACTGCTCCATGGAAGACCCCAGCCAGGACACCTGCAGCTGGGACGCCTTTGGTGCTCAAGGGCCTGAGAAGGGACAAAGCTTTAGGCAGGGAAGGGTATTTCTGTAACTCCATCATCTCCCCTGCAGGAACCACTTGCATTAATGCAGGGCTTAGCACTGAGCTCCAATACATTCAGACAACTACATCAAAAACAGAGGTTTAAAATAAATAACAGGGTAAACCCTGGGTTGAACAAGCTATCATCATCCTCTTTATAATTAAAGTGAAAGAGCTGGGGTTTATACCGGGTGTAGGGGTACAGCCTGAGTTAGGGGTTAACCCCTTTGCCAGCTCTGCAAAGGGATGGGTGACCCTGACGCCATCCAGCCCATAGAGCTTTCCGGAAGGGGGTCAGCTGCACCACGTGCTGAGCGTTGCTCCGGGGATGCTCTGGGGCTGTGTGGGCAGGACGAGAGCAGAGTGGCTCCTCCTCGGCTTAACCCCAACCTAAGCAGCTCGGGCAGAGCCAGCCCAGGCTGTGCGGAGCGGGAGTGCTGCACCTCCACCCACACAGGCACAGTTTGGGAGCGAGGAAGTGGGGAAAAAAAACCCCAGAAGACAAATTGAGACTTAGTGTTTTCGCCTGCCACCCCCATCGCTCCCCTTCAGCCTAATCATTCTCTTCCTCTTCAATCAAGGCCAATTTGCAAGAGGAGCAGCTCCCCGTGCCTGAGTGCAAAAGCCTTTAATTATTGTCATCTGGGAGGCTGTGCCAGGCTCCCCTCCGGTGCCTTTTCATACTTTTTGGAAGACAGTGCTCCAGGACCTGACACCCCCAACATGCCATTTGTCAGGCTTTATTTTAAAGAAGTACTTACTACCTATTAGGAAGCTGGAGAGAAAATCCCTCATCATTCATCTGTGCCGCTGCTGCATCGACACAGCAATCATGCCAGGCAGCGAGCTGATTTCGGCTGCTTCACCTGGGTACCAGCCTGGCCACAGTCTCATGCACGCAGCGTCTCGCTGCACACAAACCCCAAGAACTGAATCTCCCGGTCTCTTCACAGTCTCTCCTCCTGCTTGTTGGCTGGGCTCACACCAGGGATTAAACCAGAGATGGAGGCAAGAGTATAAATGGGGTCAGATGGGGACAAGGCAATTTTGGGGAGATCAGGTTGACTGACGTTAAATGAAGTAGCCCCAGAGCATCCTCTCCCACACAAGTCCCTGGGAGCCCGCTCCCCATGGGGATGCACGTTCCTTATGTACAACGTGGGTTTTGGTATCAGCCAAGGGGTTGTATTTTATGCTACGCAGGAAAGCATGAGCGCAGAACCTACATAAACCAATTTGGCACACCCAGCAAGCAGGGAAGGGAAACCACCTTGCTGCTGCTGCTGCTGCCGCCTGCCCTGCCATGCTGCAGGCAGGATGTGGGGCTGGACGGCCCGTTGGGGCAAGCGAGGATACACAGCCTGAGCTGACACCTGGAACTCTGCCGGCCCAGTGACCTTGCAGCTTGGGCTCAGCATCCACTGAAACACACTGGAAAGGATGTCAGAAGGTTTCCAGATGTCCCAGACCGGCACCCATGGGACGTGCTCTATGGATTACACCCACCAGAGCCATCTTTCTAATATTTCATCTTTGGAACATCACCTGTGGCAGAGAAAAGCTGCAGAGAATTTCTGGGAAGCCTCTGCCAGTGGGTGGCACTGCAAAACCGGCAGTATGGAAGAAGGAGCAGAGCAAGGACCTCGGGGTGGAACAGCAGCACAGCATCTCAGGCTAGACAGCCCAAGGGATGGGATACCAGCACCGTGGGGATGCCACAGCGGCCGGCGGGAGGAGGAAAGCTGCTGGGGTGGGAGAGGGACAGGCACAGCGGGAGGCGGAGGCATCAGCAAAGGGTTTGAGGTGCTGCGGCAGCATAGGCCAGCCACAGCATGCCTTCTGCGGGCACCATAGGGTCAGCCCAGCGAGCGGGAGTGCAAATCAATCCACATTCACATGGGACAGAGACGGTTCATGTACACATTGTTAACTTCTCAAAGGTAGGAGCAGCTCATTGGCTTTCCCTTCTATCCTACTATAACATTCCCTCCACAGCTAAAAGTCATGTAACATGTTACCCCAAAATATAAGGTCTTACCTCCGGGAACTCGATAGGCTCTTGCCCCCCACCCTGTAACTCTGGCAACGAAGAACACCAGAGGTGGGTGTAAGAGCTTTTTGCCCATATTGCCTCTAGGCACAAGACCCCTGGAAGCACCAGAGCCACCAAAGACGTGCAGCGCCCAGCATGATCTAGGGGGCTGGGAGCATGGAGGGAAAGTGTCCTGCACCACACTTACGTCACCTCCTCGCCAAGTGGGAGTTAAGGATGCTGAGGCAGCTGGGTAAACCTGGTGAGTGGTAAAGCAGGCTCTAATCTGGAGGCTGGCCTGGTCTGATGGTCTGTGTTCAGGTCTAGAGTCCTGCTCCAGTTCCAAAGTGGCAGTGCTCCTGTGCCACACAGCCCTCCTGGCAGAGACTTCACCTCCCTTTGCACCACATCTACACCTGATGTCCCATCTCCAGCATTCTAGTGTTGCCTTGACCAGTTAATTCCCAGAAGGTCTCCAATCAGATTTCACATCCCCACCCAGCTAAAAATGCTCTGACATGTCTAAAGCAGTAAACACTCAGTCCTTCTTCCTTTCACTAACAGACAACAAAGAAAGCATCATCATCTTCCTCTCCCCTCGTGATGTCCCAACGGCAGCTGGGAAGCACAAAGCATTAGAGGAATGGGCTTATGTAGCCCCAGTCTGACTCCGGGACCATGAGGCTTTGTGCTGGGGGTGGGATGCCTTTGAAGAAGAAGCCAGAGGGATGGGGAGAGGGAGCTGTGAAGGAAAAAACCACCTCTCTTGGGCTGTGCAAAGGGAATATTGGCTCTGAAGGGCTGTAATGTCTGCCTGGTGGGTGGCAGCGCCATCTGACAGCCTCTGACTCCATAGGAAGAGCCACCATTTCCCTACGCAGCATCTGCACAGCCATCTCTGTTAATGGGGATTTTCTCTGTCAGGAGCAAAGGCTTCATCCAGTGAAGGCGGGAGACACAGGAGTGCAACCTCAAAAGGAATTTGCTCCTGTATCAGAGGGATTAAAGATGTGGCACCAAGGATCCCTCCAGCATCTTTCTTCTGCAGGGAACATGCTGACCGGCACAGCGGGGGTGGCTGCAAAATCCCATCTCCTGCCTGCCCACCTTCACACTTACAGAAATGCCTTGGTAGAACCCACTCCAGACTGGCAAAGAGCTTCGATCCGGCCCTTCTGCTGCAAACGGATCTGCTTTGCTCCTAGTGCTGAGCACTCTGTAATTACAGTACATCCCACTTAATCGGGATGTGCTTAATTGGGAAATCCACTTACCAGGATGTCACCTAGGGAACCGATTTAAGCTTGATAACACTTAAGAGCAATGCCTGCTGCTTTATAGGGAAGGTAATTCTCCTACAGGGAGATGCCTTCAGGTGGCTGAATCATGCTCTTTCTTCCACCAGCATCCAATGCTCCTGGCTGCTTGCTCCTACAACAGATTTCAGCCTTCCCCTTAAGTAGGTTACAGTCAGGAAATGCACCAACTGCTACTGCCAGATCACGGCTGTCCTCTGCACCAGCTGAACAGGCTGCACCGCCACGAGGGCCACCTCACGGCTGCCCCCTTGGCTGGACCTGCACACCCAGCATGTCCCCATTGGAAGATGGCTTTCCTCCCACGTCTGGGACCTTTTCTGAAGAAGACAACATGCTTAGGCTTGGCCAAGCTGTTCTTTGCAGCAGAAGAGGGGCCAAGGTGACCTAGCCATCACCTGAATCAGGACAGAGCAAGAGCTTTGGAGACAACCAGCACCCCTTACCGTTAACCCCAATGCTTCTCTTCCTCCCTCTTCCCTCCAACAATCAAACACATCAAATGCCCAAGTGAAGAGAGGAAAGGGGACATGGGAACAGCCCTTAAAGACTGACATTGAGTCAAGCCCTTGGAGAGGCTACGTTTTGAGCCTGGTTTCCTACAGGAAGAGGGTTTACGTGACCGCACTGAGTATTTGTGCATACACATATGCATGTCTTATAGATAGCACTGATAACTGCTGAAACTCCTTATCAAACTAGGTAGAGAAGCAGCTTTTCCAAAAATAACAAACTCCCACACATTTTGTAGTAATAAGAGACAGACAGAGGAGAGAATTCCTATGAATACCCAACCCTTCACTATCTCTCAGGGATGTGGGACAGCATTTTGCAACCCAAAACTCCCATAAACCACATTTCCTTGTTAGAGGGATGCCAGTTGCTCCAGGACCATTACTGCTACAACCTTTTGGCATTGCCTTGCTTATCTCTGTCCTTTTCAATCAGAACACTTTTTTTTTTTTTTTTTTTTCCCAACTGCATGAAAGCACACTGCTCCTCTTCTAAAGGCAAGCCCTTGGATGGAGGGTGCCTTTGCTACCAAAACATCTGCACCGTATGGCAACAACACAACTTTTCAAGATGCTGTGCTGGTGTTTTTGTTCTCACCAACCATGAGGAGCTGGGGGGAGTCAAGCCAAACTCTGTAGGTGTGTAATAGTGATTGCCTTTCAGCTACCTGAAAATACAATAGCTTGGCATCAAATGAGGGATTTTTATGGCTGCACATGTTTTGTGCTTCTCTGAACAAGCCAACTT
The DNA here is from genome assembly GCA_000699545.1 of Podiceps cristatus. Lineage (NCBI taxonomy): Eukaryota > Metazoa > Chordata > Aves > Podicipediformes > Podicipedidae > Podiceps > Podiceps cristatus. The sequence continues at coordinate 7,336 of KL261952.1, read as the reverse complement.
CCAGATTAGCTACATTAGCTTTTTAAAGTGCTATAAAATATGCAAAGGCACTTGTAATGTACAGTGATTTCTGTAAAAACAGGAGGTAACTGCTGAAATGTCTCCTGATTTATTCTTTTGCTTCTCCTAATCCATGCTGGGAGAAGGGGTAAATACAATCTTCTACTCCCTTTTTGGCTTATCAGTCTTGCAGCTCAGAAATAGATGGGAAACAAAATGCCATGTACCACAGAATTTGTGTCTTTCAGCCACTCTGATAATCGCAGAAGATAAAACCCTCTCAATTCCTGAGTATCCCAACCAACACCAAACAGAGCAAATGCCTTTCCAAGGTGCAACACAACACGAGTGGCAAAGCTTGACCATCACAGCAGCACCTGGTTGGGCAAGAGGAGCCGGGCAGCACCTCCTGCAAAGGTGCTGGATCTAACGCTGGATGGAGGGTCCGAAAGAGCAGATCACCATGATGAACCACGTTAGCAGCGTCAGGCCTTTGCTTTCCTGCCAGCAGTATCACCTCCTTGTCCCTTGCACTTGTTCCTCCCCCTGTCTTCCTTCACACTGCTTATAGTCAGAAAACATACTCAGAAACCCAGAAGGCTGTGTCATGAGGTTGCTCCCTCACATTACCAGCTTGTGTTGGCTGAAATACAGGCGCTCAACCATTACCAAGGATCAGGTCCTCGACACGGGTGTCTCAGGGGCTGGACTGTCTTCTTGCTAAAACAGGGTTGTGCAGAGGCTTGGCAAGTGAAAACATCCCAGCAACTGAGGCTCCCACTTTCTGAGTCTGGGTGAGAGGAATAAAATGTTAATTCAAGTCCCATTTTAGCTTGAGGAGAACAGCATCATTTATTGGAGCCAAACAGGTTCTTCCCCTCCCCTGCCACAAAGCCAAGCTGTCCCCTCACCATCCCGGGGCCACTTCACCTGTTCCAAGGCAGTGCTGCCACTGGCAAGGGCTCCACAGCCGCAGCCATGACTGCTGCGTGCCACCCAGCGCTTCTGCCAATCCACGTCGTGGTCATTACCAACCGACACGAAGGCGAGCGTCATAGCCCTTATCTGGCATCCGTCTTGCTGCAGTCAGGTTCAGACGAGTGCCTCTGGAACAGAGAATCAGTATTTATGAGCTGGAAGTTTTTAAGCACATGCCTTAGTGCCATGCATGTTCAAACCCATCCGTCCCTGCATAGCAACTGCAGTTCTCTGCTGCCAACACGAACAGGTAAACCCAACCGGACTGCCTCTCCCATCCATTTTTACACGTATGAAAGGTTGCGCGACAAGCTAAAGGGTCAGCAGACCTCAGAACTTTAAATTAATCTTGTACATCTTTATAAAAAAGCAACACATCTTTAGCACAGTTTATAAGATATGGATTTTGTGTGCTTTGTTAGTGCAAATTAAACAATTAATTAACAATGGCCAGTAGCACTCTTTGCAACCAGCAAAATGCATCACTGCATCCTGAAAGCTGTTTAGCATGACCAAGGATAAAATTCAGATTGGTTTTAAGATTTTCAGTGCCTTTGCCGTCAGATAAGAAGTGCTAAGTCCAGCGCTGGCAAGTGTGAGGTGGCTGGACTGAGAACCATCATGCCACAATCAGAATTATGGAGGCTCATTTGAAAAAAACCTCAGTTACTTGGCTGTCATCACATCAGCAAGAGAAATATGATGGGAGGGGAGGAGATATGAAAAGGGGAGAGTTTCCTCAAACATCACAAGCAGAGTAGAGGTGCTCCATTTCCAAACAGATCTGCCCAAGCCATCCAGGACGAGAGCAGCCTGTCTCAAAGCCACACCAGAACCAAATCAGCCCCAGCCCTGCCCCGCACCCTCCAGCCTGTGCTGGCTTTGTCCCCCCTCTGAGGACTGATCGACTCCTGGACTCCAGCTTGTGCAGGGACACCCAGGGGTGACAATTCAGGAGGTCAAAATCACACCAGCCTCCCACTGAGCCAGCTCTACCTGTTGCAGACATGCCAGCAAAAACAAGCATGTACACAGGCACACATGATCTGCAACCGATTTTACAAGACGCAGCATAAAAAACACACAGCAAGAACAGAATCAAGCCTTAAGTGTTAAGGGCTCCTTCATTTATATCAACAGCTCCAGCTACGTGGTCCCTGCTCCATCCTCAGGGTGCCAGAAGCCTCTCCCCATCACTTCTTTTTGGGTGCGACACTAAGCTAGCAGAGGAGAAGCCGGATGAGCAGCTCTCCTGCTGAAGTCCTGGGACATGAGCATCCATCTTTTTGTTTTTGAAAAGATACAAATCTGGGGATACAAATCTCTGTTTTCCAGCTAATTGCAGAGAGCCAGAGTGGCAAAACTTAGCAATATTTGCTAACTGCAAATATTTGGAGACCTGAGTCCAAACTGGATTGATGCACCAAGTGTAAACACAGGCCGGGAGAGAGCTGTAGGCACTCCAGCATCTCACGGCTAATTAAAGCCGGAGGAATTTGTCTCAGCAAGTTGTGAGACATTTACTTCTCCAGTGTGACTAAGCCACTGTGCGGTATCTAATTTACCAGGAGGGGTGATGTGCTGCCAGCTAACCATGTTCCTGCAGTCAAGGTGGGCTAATTGAATATAGTTTGATGCTTCGGGGCAATCCTGCTTGCCAGCTTACTTGCACCTTCTCAATCCCAATTGGCCTTGCCAACAGCAAGACAACCCAGTGGGAATGTTAACAGCAAAGGAGTATTCAAAAAATCCTGACAAAATCCGAGGGCCTGACCAGACAACCCAGTGGGAATGTTAACAGCAAAGGAATATTCAAAAAATCCTGACAAAATCTGAGGGCCTGACCAAAACGATGGGTTCTCATGGTTTTCTACATGGCTGTTTTTCCAGCAATGTACACTGGGTTCTTCTCTCTTCAGGAACGTGCTCTTACCACTCGCAGGACCTCGAGGCTCCAAACCTCCTGTAAGTGCCCTCCTTAACAACAGTAGGAAAGTTGTGGTGCTGCCTTGTCTTGTATTAGTTATGCAAATATCAAAATGAATTTCTCCATAAATAGCTCCTTACCAATGATTATTTCTTTTCTCTCCAGCTCCAGCTGAAGAGAAGGAAGTCACTCCAGCGGGAGCTGCACATCTAACAGCAAAACGACATTTCTCAGAGGGTACAAGTGAGTTACAACAGATGTTGGATTTTGGGAACTGCCCTCTGCACCCCACTGCTCTCCTTGAGGAAGGGTAGAGGAACTCAGAGATCCTAGTTTCCATTTCATTTCCCCATTGTTTCCCTGGGCTGAAAATGCTTTTTTTCTTACTTTTCCTGCCCAACCTGACTCACAAGCCAGGCTCATCCTGGTCGGCAGCTGGGCCCGTTTTGCAGCTATGCCAGTTTCGGCTCATTTGCTGAAGAATCAGCACGACACAAGGGGCGCTGCCCTGGGCAAGGGTAAGAAACCAGCCACCTTTCTGGGTTTTCAGGGGTCCCCGCATGCTGGCAGCCTCTGAAGGTCCTTTTCTGAGCACCGGGTATGCCCACCTGCCCCCTGGGAGAGCCCCCACGGGGGGAGGTGACCTTGCCGGCTGAGCTGATGCTGTCACTGCTATATTTTGTGGGGGTTTGGTGGCACCCGTCTGCAGGCAGTGTTAAAGCCAGCCAGGCACTAACTCCAGAGCAGAGCGGCTCGCAGAGGACAGGCTGAATCTGTTCATCTGGAGACAGAGATCACTTTTAGAGGGAAATCCTGTTGGCTTTTCAAAATGAGGTAGGTTTTTTACCGACTTGCTTCCCCAGCCAAACACACTTGTGGTACCAAATGTATCACTAAAAGAAAAGGACTTGCTATGTCAAAATGGAGCTGTGGTTTTCAAAGCTAACAGGAAGAAAGCACACTGTAAATACTTGGAGGAAGCGCAGGCACAGCTTATTAACAGACACTTGCTGTGAGACTTTAGGCTGTATGACAAGGCTTTCACTGTCTTCTCAACGTCCTCGGATGCCCTGTTTCCGTACTGAGCACTGGGCTCTTTAACCATGCAGCAGACCTATCAGACCGGCCAACTTAAGCTGGGGCACAGAGATGGGTTAATACAGCCTATACTGGTGCTTTAACCACCAGAGCATCCACCACCCATCCTCAGCTGGTGGGAAGAAGCTCCTGTCCCTGTTACTGGTTCTTATAAAGAATCTGTCCAGGGATTTCGATCAGGGCAGATTAGGGCCAAAGGAAGGCAAGCGAGGATGCCAAGTAGGGTCATTCCCCAAAAACCTGTATTGCAGGGGTTTACCACTGTCTGAACTCCAAGTAGGAGTTAATTTTGTTATCTTTACACCCTGACTCAACCACTCATTCCCCAAAAGGTTGCACAAAGTACTTGCTCTCTGGTTTCTCTCCCGTGCTGCTGCATAGTGCTGCTGTCGAGACATCTGCTGAGTTTTCCATCAAAAATCCATCCACCCTGATATTGAAGGCTATTATGAACAGGACCAGATTTATCCATTCCTGCACAGCAAAGCCTTGCCCGACATAGGGTGCCTATATCCTTTGACTTCTTTCGCTGTGAAAGCCATAATAGAAAATTAACGCCCTAATTAAGTGACAGAAAAGTAACCGGTCCGTACACTGCCACACTACAGACACCTCGGCATGGTCACACAAGTTGTGTTTCTTTTGTTCAGATACAGGTTTTTCTCTCAGAGTATCAGATAGATGGTCTGTTTTTGGAGAGGGGTTGGCTATTTCCCTAGGGAGGGAGGGCAAACAGTCCTCAAACAGCCCTCCTGCTGCAGGTGATGCTGCAGAGAGCTGGTCCACATGCAGTAAGGGAGCTTCTCAGAGTATCTGCAAACTCATGAGCTATTTCAGCATTTCTCCTCCCAGCTTGCTCAGGGCCTGAAGATGCACAAACTTGTGTTATTAAATGTCTATTTTTGATGACATTTTTATTTTTAGGAAACGTTACTGAAACATTCACCATTACTGCTTGGAGGTAATGGAAAAAGAGGTGAACTCCAAAATCTGGGCAACAGGGACCTCGAGGCAGGCAGCCAAGCTGGGCTGGGACGTGGCCTGGCTTCCCCACTGTGTTTCCAATCTGTGCCCTGAGCAGGGACATGAATGAATCGCGGCAGTGTCCTCGGCAGCTGCAGAGCATGCAGCGGGCTGGCGCTCTCCCCCTCCAGCTGGCCACGCCGACCCCTCCCCGAGGGTTAAAAGCGACTGTGTGCTGAAGGACAGGGATCAGCAACAGCCAACCTAAACAGAACCATGATCAAAGAGACCGTTGAGCACCTGGGGATGCTGCCCTGGCTTGGGAAGCTGACCCAAAGTGATGGGAAGTGATGGGGAGCCTCTCCCTTTTGGTTCACAGGGACAGAAGGCAGGCTGTGTTACTTCCTCAAAATTGATTTTGTGGCTTCATGCTGAATCCTTCTCTTTCTTCAGCATTAAATGTCTTTAAATTATCTGTTTGCTTCCTTGGAGTGCTTGGAGCTAGATTTTCCCTTGCAGGGCCACCTCTGGCCCCATCCCTAAAAAGCGGGGTTTAAATTAAAGGTCAAATCTGTGGCGTCAGCACTCTTTTTATGGCTCCTAAGCATTTGTGGCATAAGCCCAGCAGCAGGCAATACCTGAACCCATGCATTTGTTCCTTTGCCTCCGCTGGATGTCAGGTGGGCTGCAGAGAAGAATATCCAGGAAGAGGAAGAACAGGAGTTACCCCAGACTGAATAAACCCATCACAAAATACATTTCTCTAACATTTGCTTGTTGGAGGGGAGCACTGGAGGGATGTGAGTGGAGCTGTTAGCAGCCCCGTGCCTTTCTGTGCTTCCGTACTGTGGGGCTGGGCTGGCTCCATCATGCCCCAGCACTGGTGCTGCTGAAAGGGCCAGTGGATACGTTCCTCATCTGATTTTGGTGACACAGCCATGGTAACCCACGGCACCTGGAACCAATCGCCCCAAGAAAGCCACAGGTCTTGACCCACCAGACACATGGCAGAAGCCATGAAAGTACCCGTCAGTAAATTAAACCCTCTTGAGCAAGCGGCATCAGGCTCACAAAGGCTCAGCTTTCTTCTTCCTGCCTTCTGCCCGCCCCAGGCTGAAGGGCACACATGGGAAGCAGCGCTGGCAACGTCAGCTGTTGGGCGCAGTGCTGTGACACGGGCTTTGCTCCCACTGGGCTATCCTCCCCTGCCTGCTACGCTGGCACAGGCAGCGAGGGGCTGCCCACCACCCCAGGGAACCACTGTTCAGGAGTAACCACCAGTGTGAGAGATGATGAAGAGGGAGAGTACATCTTTTGGGGAAGCTCTTGCATTTTAAAAGCTTTGGCAAATTTTAAGTAACTCCAGGTTTGCCCCTTGCAGTAATCAGCTAAATATTTCTGCAGTTTTGGTCAGAAAAACAAGCAATCCACCAAAGCACAAATGCAATGGAAAAAAAACCCAAAACAACTCATATTTAAGGTTGAAGTCATCATATTCTCTCACTGATTTTCATGTGGGTGATATCATAAGCCTAGATACCCTATTACTTCACATACCCACACTTGTATACGTGTGGGAACACATGCTAATTGATAGATAATGTGCCTTTTTTCCAGGTCTTTGCTGTTATTGAAACACTCCTCTCCTCTACAAGCTCATTTCCTAAAGCAGTGGCTTCGACCTGTGAGAGGCTGTTGCACAGCCCATCCTCTACGCAGCCCACCCTGGGCAAGCACGGGATGCTGATGCCAGAGCAGCGGGGCCACAATCGCCCCGTTGTGCAAACCGCGGTGCGCTGGGCGCAACGCGGAGCACTTGACTGCAAAGCCCTGAGACGTGCTTAGTAGGACTCTTGCACTGTTTGCCTGCTAAGAGCCTTAACTTCTTACTGCATTGTGCCAGGGTTTAGGCAAAGCAGGGTTCCCAGCAGGGTGCTGGATAGATTTCCTTTCCCATGAAAAGAGACTTATGCCTTCACATTTGTTCCTTGTCCCCAAATCCCATTCTTTCCAGGTAGAGGAGAGAGGAATTTGATGGATTATAATTAAGGAGGTGGTGTTCTGAGCAGGGGGCTGGGGGGACAGGAAGGTTAATGTAGGATGTGGTTGCATTGCCTAAGAAAGAAATGCTTTAATGGGAAAAGCCTTGTGAGAGAACAACTTTATGGTCATTCTCTCCTGTGTAGCAGGGGGTTATTTACACCAGAACATGCTGGTTGAGTTTATTTTGGCTGGAGGGGAACACTGGACTTTAGTAGGTCCCCCTCTTACGGTGCAGTGGTGCTCAGCAGCAGCTATAGGAGGGGGGTGGTATTTGCACTACTTGCATCCAGGCATCAGGAAGGAGCTGCTGACAGGACCACAGGGCTT
>JMFS01029501.1:0-19315 GCA_000699545.1 Podiceps cristatus | reverse complement strand
AAGCCACCCCTCTAGCCCCCTGCTACCAAAAACTTGCCACCAGACCCAATACAGTATGTTAATAATAATGATACCATTCATCCTTTTTCTCTGTCCACCTGTAACATTTAAGTATACTAGAACCGTTTGAACTACAGGATGCTTCACTTTTCACTGATCACAGGCATATTAAACTTAGATGTCTGCCACAATTAGTTAACCGGCTTCTTCTGTGTGAATGGAGACAGAGAGGAGGTATTTCCCCTGGTGTCCCCACACAATTGTTAGGAGAACCAAGTGTCCTTTGCTTACTTTGAGATTTAAGTAACTTTAGATATTATCAGTAAACAGATCGTAGCCACATATATATAAAAATTATGAAAGAACAAAAAAAAAAAAAAACCAAAAAAAAACAAAAAAAAAACCAAAAAACCCAATTAGATCACAATTTAGTTTATTTTACCACTAAGATGGCTAATAACCCACTTCTGTCATTTTTGGCTTTATAAGGTCTGTATGCCTGGGACACACTTTACTTATTACAGTTAATCATCACAGAATGACAGAACAGTAGAGGTTGGAAGGGACCTCTGGAGATCATCTAGTTCAACCCCCTGCTAGAGCAGGGTCACCCAGAGCAGGTTGCACAGGAACGTGTCCAGGCAGGGTTTGAGTATCTCCAGAGAAGGAGACTCCACATCCCTCTGGGCAGCACGTTTGAGTGCTCTGTCACCATCACAGGGAAGTTTTTTATATTTACATGGAACTTCTTGTGTTCCAGTTTGTACCTGTTGCCCCTTGTCCTGTTGCTGGGCACCATGGAAAAGAGTCTGGCCCTGTCCTCTTGACACTCACCCTTGAGATATTGATAAACATTGGTGAGGTTCCCTCTCAGTCTTCTCTTTCTCAGGCTAAACAGCCCCAGGTCCCTCAGCCTTTCCCCAGAGGAAAGATGCTCCAGTCCCCTCATCATCTTTGTAGCCTTCCACTGGACTCTCTCCAGTAGTTATCTTTTTCAAACTGGGGAGCCAAGAACTAGACACAGGACTCCAGATGGGGCCTTACTGCCCAGATGGGGCAGAGTAGAGAGAGGTTAACGTCCCTCATCCTGCTGGCCGCAGTCATCTTAATGCACCCCAGGATGTCGTTGGCCTTCCTAGCTTCAAGGGCACATTGCTGGCTCATGGTTAGTTTGTCATTTACCAGGACTCCCAGGTCCTTCTCTGCAGAGCTGCTTTCCAGGAGGTCACCCCTAACCTGTACTGGTGCATGGGGTTATTCCTCCCCAGGTGCAGGACCCTGCACTTGCCTGTGTTGAATGTCATGACGTTCCTCTCTGCCCAACACTCCAGGTCTCACTGAATGGCAGCGCAGCCTTCTGGGCTATCAGCCACTCTTCCCAGTTTTGTATCATCAGCAAACTTGCTGAGGGGACATTCTGTCCCTTCATCCAGGTCACTGCCAGGTCACTGATAAATAATTTGAACAAGACTGTGCCAAGTACTGACCCCTGGGGAACACCACTAACTACAGGCCTCCAAGTAGTCTCTGCACCGCTGATCACAACCCTCTGCCATGCAGCCAGTTCTCAATCTGCCTCACTGTCCACTTATCTAACCCACACCTCCTGAGCTTACCTACAAGGATGTTATGGGAGACAGTGTTAAAAGCCTTGCTGAAGTCAAGGTAGACAACGTCCACTGCTCTCCCCTCATCCAACCAGCCAGTCATGCCATCATAGAAGGCCACCAGATTGGTCAAGCATGATTTCCCTTTGGTGCATCCATGTTGACTACTCCTGATCACCTTCTTCTCTTCTACATGCTTAGAGATGACCTCCAGAATGAGCTGCTCCATCACCTTTCCAGGGATGGAGGTGAGGCTGACTGGCCTCTAGTTTCCCAGGTCCTCCTTCTTGCCCTTCCTGAAGACAGCCTTCACATTGGCTTTCCTCCAGTCCTCAGGCACTTCTCCTGTTCTCCATGACTTTTCAAAGATGACAGAGAGTGGCTTGGCAATGATGTCTGCCAGCTCCCTCAGCAATTATGGTTGCATCCCATCGGGGCCCCTGGGTTTGTGGGCACACAGTTTGTCTAACTGGTCTCTCACTCAATCCTCCTTGACCAAAGCAAGGCCACCCTTTCTCCAGACTTCCTCTTTTACGTCCAGGCCCTGGGATTCCTGAGGACCAGCCTTAGTAGTACAGACCAAAGCAAAGAATGCATTCAGTGACTCTGCCTTCTCCGTATCTTTCATCACCAGGGCACCCACCTCATTCATCAGAAGCCCCATGTTTTCCCTAGTCTTCTGTTTGCTACCCAGGCATTTGAAGAAGCCCTTCTTATTGTCCTTGATGTCCCTTGCCAGATTAAATTCCAGGTGGACCTTAGCCTTCCTTGTTGCATCCCTGCATGCCCTGACAGCATTCCTGTATTCCTCCTAAGTGGCCTGTCCCTTTTTCCCTTTTTCCACATTCCATAGACCTCCTTCTCCCATTTGAGTTTTGCCAGTAGTTTCTTGCTCATCCATGCAGGTGTCCTGCCTCCCTTACCCGATTTCTTACTCAGGGGGATGCATCGCTCTTGAGCTTGGAGGAAGTGATGCTTGAAACTAAATGTAGTTTTCTGTATGCAGGTGTTCTATGAAGAGGTGCTTAACATCTCATCTACATTTAAAGAAGATCTGGGCTCATTTCAGTTTCCTACATATCCCTAAGCATGTAGGGACATTTTAGATATTCTAGGCTATCCAAAACATCCACATGTTTTTTGCAAAGCTGACAAGGGAACCATGGGAGCCCTGTGGCCTTCTGGAGCATTAGCCTACTTGAAGCTATGTGTCAACAAATAAATCAGCCACTTGGTGTCATTTTCAGTAGTTTGAGGTATCCCTTAGAGACTGCAGTAGCCACTCTGGGAAGCTGGAAGGTGTTCCATAACCCCAAGCAACATACATAAATAGCAAATAAAATGTCAGTAGATGGCATTATATCTCAAGATCTTATATAGCACTTTGCATTAATAAATATCAGTCAAGCACTCAGTGAACCACTTAGTTACTGAAAGTCTTGTCTGCATGGAATTTTTGTTGCTTCAATTCAGGAGAGAGATTCAAGAACCTTTAAGCTGAGATACTCTCTGTGTTGATGGTTCGAGACAAAAATTTCAGTTCAAGTTTTAGTACTGGACATGCTCTGTATTATTTCCAGCTCGCTGACTGTTTAGGCACCTGTTTTAAATTTCAGCCTGTCCTGAATTCAAGAAGGTGATATCCAGCACAGAGACTGATTTGATCAATCTTCTCAGACCATGCTGAACCCACTTGGATCTGGACAGAAACGTTTTTGGCTATGCACTTCAGTTTCCCAAGGGTGACTAGCTAGAGACATGAAAAACAACTGAATTATGTAGAAGCCACAGGTTTAGGCTCCATCTTTTCCTGTTCCTTCACTTTCCTATTCACTGACTTTGACATCTGGAATACAGCATCAGTCTGAGATTCAGTCTAAAGTAAAAATTTCCTACCAATCTGTTCTAAGTATCTGGAGTCAGTCTTGCGAATCTCACTTGAGAAGCTGAGTGCTTAAGTAAAGACATTTGCAATAACGAGTATCGCCTAAGCTGTGTTGCTGAATGCCTGTCCAGAGCTGTTGCTAATGGGATATAATTAATTCCAAGAGTTAGAGAATAGTTCTGAGCTTGGCAGGGTTGATACATTTGTCACTACTACACACAGTACTCACAGTGTATGACCTTGTCTGTATAGATCTTTAATTGAAGCTGTTAACTCCAGTTCCAGGGGATGTCCTACCCTTTCCTGATATAAGTAAAACCCGAATTATGAGCAAAAAATATTGCTGCAGAAGGTAGCTGACATGAGAAAGTATGAAGACAATGGTCACCGAGATAAGAAAGTTTTCATTCAATTATAGACTTTGAGAACAAAATTAAAACCCCAGAAATAGTTCCAAGCTGGCACACAGCAGACTGTGAACAACAGTTCAATCCTGCAGGGCTGCTCTGGCCGCTGGCTCCACGTAGCCTTCACTGGCCACTGTGGTGGATGCAGCGTAGTGCTCCGTACGGCAGCCTGGACTGCTGACCCCACCAGCCACCTCTGCACAGGAAAGCAATGGCTGGAGGGAGGCAACCACATAAAAGTGGACCATATCTCCCACTCCAGGAATTACTGCTTGCTGTGGTAAAAGTCTTCTCCCTACTTCCTCTTCTCCAGCCCACCCAGTTACCCACCTTACTTTTTGAAATACCTCCTTTTCCCTTGGTGAAGCCCCACAGAGTCTCACTTAGAGGTATGCTGACTGTTTTTGGCAAATGGTATAAGTTATTAACAGAATTTTCATGTCAAAAAGCACTACTCTTTATTATTACTGAAGAGTAATGCTAAACTGAAACATTTAAGGAAGTAGTGCCACTTCTTGAGACTGTTGGTAGAAACACTGACAGTAGTAAAGGGAACACAGAGGAATCTCTGTTTGTAGATAATACACAGAAGACGAAAGCAAGAATTAAAGACCCACTCGTGGAAAACATACCAAAGGAAAATATGTTTTACCATGAAAGTTAGGGAAAAACAAAAGCCTAGTAATTAGGAACTGGAAAAACATTTTAAGTTCTATCTTCTGTTACTGTGGTACAGGCAAACATATTGCTATTTTCAACATTTTTTTTGACAAGTGGGAGAAATATCCATGAGTGTTTTACTACAGAAACAGGATTTGTAGTAAAAATAGGGGAAAAAGTACAGAAAGTGGAAGCCAAAAGAAACCCAAAACAAAAAAAAAGGAAAATTATCAAAGATATGTCCTTGCTGGTAAAAACTTCACTTGTTTTAAAATAATATACACATTATTAAATAGAGCAGAAAGACATGATTTTCAAAATCACTGGTCTAATTACATTATAGTAAATACAAATAAATCCCCTTGACTTCAATAGCTTCCTCTCATTACCTTACAGTTAAATTTTTAACTTCTTCTTCTATAATATAAATATGTAGCTTTTTATCGTGCATGTGTATAAAACTAAATATAAATCTAAAATGGGATACTGTTTGTGAAAAGAGAGCAAGAATAGAGATACATGATAGACATTACTGGCATTCCTTAATGTGCTAGCTGATACCTAGAATTTATCAAAGTAAATATATGGAATACAAGACTCTGTATAGATTATATACATTTGGCTGATGTAGTTGCTAAGCCACTCTCCATGGTATTTAAAAAGTCATGGTGGTCAGGCGAAGTCCCTGGTGATTGGAAAAAGGCCAACATTACACCCATTTTTAAAAAGGGTAGGAAGGAGGACCCTGGGAACTACCAACCTGTCAGCCTCACCTCTGTGTCTGGGAAAGTCATGGAATGGATCCTCCTGGAAGCTATGCTAAGGCACATGGAGGCCAGGGAGGTGATTTGAGACACCCAGCACGGCTTCACCAAGGGCAAGTCCTGCCTCATCAACGTAGTAGCCTTCTATGACAGAGTGACTACGTCAAAGGACCAGGGAAAACCCACAGATGTCATCTATCTGGACGTCTCTAATGTCTTTCACACGGTCCCCCCCAACATCCTTATCTCTAAATTGGAGAGATAGGGATTTGATGTTTGGACTGTTTGGTGGATAAAGAATTAGTTGAATGGTTGCACCCAGAGGGTAGTGGTCAACGGCTCAATGTCCAGATGGAGATCAGTGACAAGCTGTGTCCCTCAGGGGTCTGATCTGGGAATGGTGTTGTTTAGTATCTTCATCAATGACTTAGATGATGGGAATTGAGTGTACCCTCAGCAAGTTTGCAGGTGACACGAAGCTGAGTGGTCAGGTTGACCCTGAGAGACCCTGAGAGATGGGATGCTGTCCAGAGGGACCTAGACAAACTGGAGAGGTGGGCCTGTGAAAACCTCATGAGGTTCAACAAGGCCAACTGCAAGGTCCTTTACCTGGGTCGGGGTAACCCCTGGTATCAATACAGGCTGGGGGATGAAGAGATCGAGAGCAGCCCTGCCCAGAAGGACCTGGGGGTCCTGGTGGATGAGAAGCTGGACATGAGCCAGCAATGTGCACTTGCAGCCCAGAAAGCCAACCATATCCTGGATGTTCCTTCACCGTGGCTGGGTCAACCCTCAGTATCAATACAGGCTGGGGGATGAAGAGATCGAGAGCAGCCCTGCCCAGAAGGACCTGGGGGTCCTGGTGGATGAGAAGCTGGACATGAGCCAGCAATGTGCACTTGCAGCCCAGAAAGCCAACCATATCCTGGGCTGCATCAAAAGAAGTGTGGCCAAAAGGTCAAGGGAGGTGATTCTGCCCCTCTACTCCACTCTGGTGAGACCCCACCTGCAGTGCTGTGTCTGCTCTGGAGCCTCAGCACAGGAGAGACATGGATCTGTTGGAGAGGGTCCAGAGAAGGGCCACAAAAATGATCAAAGGCCTGGAACAGTTCCCCTGTGAAGAGAGGTTGAGTGAGTTGGTTTGTACAGCTTGGAGAAGACTCTGAGGAGACCTTATCGTGGCCTTTCAATACCTAAAGGGGGCTTATAAGAAAGATGGGGAAAAACATTTTAGCAGGCCTGTAGCAATAGGACAAGGGGTAATGGCTGTAAACTAAAAGAGAAGAAATTCAGACTAGAAAAATTTTTTTATGCTGAGGGTGGTAAAACATTGGAATAGGTTGCCCAGAGAAGTGGTAGATGCCCCATCCCTGGAAACATTCAAGGTCAGGATGGATGGGGCTCTGAGTGACCTGGTCCAGTTGAAGGTGCCCCTGCTACTTGGTTGGATATGATGACCTTCCAATCCAAACCATTCTATGATTCTATCACTACTATATAACATAGAAAATAAGCCTCTAAACCAAAAATGAATGCCAAGAAAGAGGAAAATGTGCTGAAGTCTGCTAAGACCAAGCACTGGATGAAGTTATAAGCTATTAGTCATTTACCAATCCATCCTGCCTTGTTTTCTTTCACGTGTTTGATGACGGGGGAGAAGTGTAGTGGCAGAGCATCTGCTTTCAGAGACTGGTCACGCAAGACACAAAGCTGAAATGAGCCTCTCACCATTAGCTGAAAATTTTTCATATACTACTCAGTGAATATTTACAAGTGATTAATACATTTAAACCAAGAGCAATTCCTAGACGATTCACACAAAGGGAAAATATATTGTTTCATAATGAATATTACTCAAAATCCAGCTCCATGAACAACTAGGGTAGGAAAGGTTTTGAAACATTAGGAAAGTATCAAACTGAATAGATAATATTAATTTTAAACTGACTTCAAATCTTCTTATGGTTGAACAGTACGTTATGAAGACTACAAACACTGAGGAAAATAGTAACTACCGGTGAAAGCAGATCACACTGAAATATAACTTGGTTATAACGGTACATGCTTTCTAATTAAAATGTTGCTGTAAAACTGTTATCAGGCAGGTCTTATGACACACAAAATTTGTAAATATGAAAAAGATACATAAAAGTATCTGTCACAAATTACATCCCGCACCTTTTAAAATATAAACAGATCTAATGGTCTTGAAGTCAGTTGTGTTTTGTGTTCTTTGGATATGCATGTGACAAACTCTTAAAATATTTCCGAGGCTGCTTTAGAGGTCACGCTTAAGATGGCTGCAGGCAATGGAATCACCAGGTCATCTGCAGGGGTCACCTGTGACAAACTGCACCCACAGGACTGGGCACCAGGGAGATGCCAAGCAAAGACAAGGCGCAAGAGCAGTATCGCACAGGGAAGTGCACTTTGCAAGTGCATTTCAATTTGTGTGCACATACACATAGACACACTGTGTAAGGCTCATAAGGGACTTACGCCACAGTGTGTAAATAGCTGTACGACATAATTTGTTCTCAGCAGCAGACTTCACTGGGAATTGAAAGCACTCAGCATCTCGCAGGTCTGGTCACTGAGGCTGCTTTTGTTATAACACATGTAACATCAGAAGGAGGAACGACAAACTGCACACTGCGTTTTACCATAAAATATACACAAATCCAATATTGGTTTTCGTTATTCTGAGTATGGTCCTTAATAGATCACGTATAATATATACTCAGAGTATATGGATATCTAAAGTGCCGGCATTTCATTACTGTCAGATATTAATAGATCAATTTGCTTGCACATTTCCTGACAAAAGAATACAGAATTATTTTAGCTAGAATCTGCTATTGTAGCATGATATCATGGAACTAATGGAGAGTAAAGCTGTGACACTTCCTAAAGCTAGCCAAAGGCATGCCATATGGAATAGTAAGGCAATGCAGCAAAGACCGTAATGCAGGGGGAGAAGAAGAAATCTAAGCTAGAAAAATGATACATTGTTGTATCTGGAAGTTAATTTCATCTTTATGAAGGGAAAGGAAATTATAGATAAATCCTAAAATATTCAGAAATGTGTAGGTTAATGCTCAGGATACTGCGTGTTTACGCATTTATCTTCAAACTGGCGAGAAGGCTTGAGATATTTCTGAGAACTTCTGGGGCAAGCCATTTTTTTGGGACTCCCAAATAATCAGCATAACTTATGACTGCATTTACTTTTATTTTTTTTTTATAATTAGCATTTTAAACCAGGAGTTCTGCAAAATCAGGTCTACTGGCAGCAATGGGAACAGGGAAGGCTGTCACTTGGTGAAGGTGAAGGGGGAAGCAGGGGGAGCAGAGGGTGGCACATGCCTCTCCTGTGCCACTATGGCAGCCCCTGCAGTTGCCCCCCCGGCGCAGGCTGCAGCTGCCTCCAGTGGGCTCCTCTGCCACCTTGGTCAGTGACCATGGGCAAGTAGTGACCATGGGCAGCCAGTCCCCTTCCAGCAGGTAGGAAACATTTCTGCAGAGCTCCTCTACAAGCATATCCATGCCACACAAACAGAAACTCGGTCCCAACAGTGGTGTGTTAGTATAGGGGGTTCCTGATTAATGCGGCTCATTAAAAAGTAACCGAGGATCCTGTTAAAGGCTGTTCTGTAGCACAGGGAATGTTGTTTCTGCACACCACATTGCAGCTTTTCCAGGAAAATGTGGTAAAATGTGCAACATTTCATTTAATTGTGCACAGCACATGCAATTTTTATTTCTTATCTCACACTATCTTGACGTCCTAAAGGTGGTTTAAACAAACCCTATTAAACTTTCAGGATACATAGGCTTATCTAATACAAAATTAACCACAGAGATGTTTTGTTACCCCACATGTCATTTAAGTTTCATCTTGATGACACCACAGAGCAAAACAAAAAGAAATGTAAAAGGATTGTCAGATTCTTGGTATATAAATGACATACATTTGAAGTTATGTATGTGATAAAGATACATCAATTCAAACTTCTTAAGAAAACAAATGTATTTTCATATATGGTAATTTCAATCATCTACTGATTGGAAATGGCACCAGCGAATCTTTATCGGGCTTAACCAGTATTTACTGTTTTGAATTGAAGAAATAAGGTATACAGCTGCTCAGGGCAATTATGCAAACAAAAAAGAATGTTCTCAGCTGTGCTCTTTAGACCCCTCTTACCAAGAATTAGCATATATAATAACATTAATTAGGAAATGTCATGATGTTTTAATGCTAAGAAGGATGAAATCATATAACAGAATTACACTGTACTATAAATAATTTCACTAGAGCATTTTAATTTTTGTTTCTATGTCATTTTTTCTGATGAAATTGGTAGGAGGGCAAACATCTGATCAGGATTTCCTGTTAGCTTTTCTTCCAGGACTGCACAACCCTGGATATCTGACAGATGAACAGTTATGCATACAGACAAAAAAAATAGCGAAAGAATTGATTGAAAGGTAGATCCTTTTCAGGCTCTTCTGTTTCAATTTAATGCTTACAAGTTCTTCTATTTCAATTTTAAAAAGATTGTGCTACCACCTTGTCAATATCATAGGAAAAAGATGCAGCCAAAAAAAAAAAAAAAAAAAAAACTTTTTTTAAAAAGGAGAACAAAAAAAAAAAAAAAAAAAAAAAAGCTTTATTTCATATCTAATACATAAACATACTAATGGGTAAGCTCAGTACATGAAGACTAATAAATATTTCTTGAATTTTTAACAGATATTTTCGTGTGTATATATATGTAAGTATACAATGTGCACGTAATGCTGCAGCACGTAAAGATACAGCATGTAGCATGTGGATTTAATACTACAGCAAGGATGGCAACCTACACGTTTGCTTAATTATTATAGCATGTTAGCCATTTCTAACTCCTTGAAATGAAAATGCAGTATAGAGTTTGTATATTAGTTTCCATCTCTCCTTAGCCTGTCTTGAAAAATGATATCAAAGCCACAGAAGAAAATAGGTCATTATGTTTCTTATATCAAAAGTTGTTTAGATAGATGAATATGTAGGAATTGGGAAACAATCCATTCAATGTGTATAATGAGAAATTAGAAAATTAAACTATTTACAATACAAGAAGTAGTATTTTTGTGTGGAGAAGTGAACTAATCATTGAAGCTCCTGGCCATCTGAGGAGTTCTGATGGGGAATGTATTTAGAGTGAGGAAGATTTCAGTGGGTTTGGTCCAGAAGCTCTGAATAGTTTGTCAGCAAACACAGTGGTAATATTGTCATGACTGGGATATTCTAAGGTTATAGATCAAGATAAACTATGTAGAGAAATAAATTATCTTTAATGACATAGAATATTTACAGTTGGAAGAAACAAACCTTGGGTTTCTTTTTACTTCAAAAGCAATTAATTTGATAGTACATATTAGTTAAAAACAACTGGCCTGAGTTTAACTATATTATGTCAATTGGTTCAACAATTTGAAAGAAATGTGTGGCCATAGGTATGAAACAGAACGGGAAGCTAAGAAGGAGTAAGGTGATTGATCCTTCACTTCAGAAGGACAGGACAGATAAATTCTAGCTGTTAAACCTTAACCACTGGAAATGTATAATTATTACCTATGTGAATGCTTTAGCTTACTCTAAAATTTTTATGCAGTAGCTCAATTTAATATTGTTTATAGAGTTGTCAAGCCATATACAGGAAAGTCAAATTTATACTTACATGCTGACTAAAAATATGCCTTTAAAGATTAAATACACACACCATGTTTCATTATATAAACTGTAAATTTGGGTAAGTGATGTACAAATTCACTAATTGTCCCACATGGCCATTCAGCTGTCTGCTCATTGTATCATTCTGATCTGTCACTTTACTGCAGAATTCAGATGCTTTTGGCATTTTTAATCAAAAAGAAAATACTTAACACCTGTATAATTGGCCTGTGGAAATCTAGGGGGCAAGAATCAAAATAAATTACTTGTCCATATGGACTGCAAGAAAATGCTTACTCCAGTGCATGCTGATCTATGAAATTACTTTGTTAAAATTTGAATTTTTATTCCTTTTCACAGTTTCCAATTATTTTATCATTTAGATTATTAAATTTATAAATGTATGTTAATTGCTTAATTTACACTTTTATTTTACGAATCCATCTGCTTTGTATGCCAAAAGCATCATGAAAATGTCAATTTGAATTAGCTTTGTTATGGTAAATACCAAACACAACAGTATATTCTGTGCTTTCAGAAGGAAGCAATGCAAAGACAATTTTCTCAGCAGCATTTATAATGTTTATGTACTAATTCTTCTGCTAGCTGCAATGCACTGTAGCAAACAGTCTGAAAAGGCTCTGTCTAAATTCTAGTGAGAAAACAGAAACTCAAATTCAAAAGCCCCACGTGCTCTACAAGTTGTTCAAGTGGAGGGCTGCAAAAATGAAGGTCTGGATGCAATGTGTAGATATTTTTTAAGAAACAAGTGCCTGTTTTTAAAAATAAACTACTACAACATGGAAACATGGTAGAAAACAACATGAGAAAGCTCTTAGACATCAGTATCTCAAGGGAATATAAAGGTTGACTAACACCTCTAGATTACTATTGCTGCAATGGTAAGGAGAGTCAATACAAGACAGTCACAGAATGATTCTATCAAGGGAAAAACAGTTCTCCAACTCATAGTGGTTGTTAGACTGTCTCAGATGAATGCAGAACATAGTGGAAAAGATTATGCATCCAGGTCTGCCCCTGTAACTGTAGTCAACTTTTCTTAAGTTAATCAACCTATCTCCAAAAGTTAATATCTTTTCTCTCTCATTATTTTAATATTCCAGTACTTGCTTTACTTGGTGACTCCAGAACTTCCACTGCTTTCTAACCAAAACTTAAATGTGATATGCTTATGCACAGTTTTTCATAGGCTGCAGTATTTTGGTTAAATAGATTGTTTCTCTCTTTGGTGTTGATTGGTCTGATGCATTTAAAGAGCCAAAATATGATTTATGGTTACTTTTTCAGTGTCCTCTGTTAAGTTCTATTACCTTGATCACTCTAGTAACCTTGTAGAACTTCTGCAAATAAATAGCCAGAAATAACCTGTACTAATTTGACTTCCTTTTTCTTAACCATGGGAGAACCAAAATATAACATGCATTCTAGACTCTTACCAGTGCATTTTTCAGCTTTTTCACTGGCTATCACAATTGTGATCATCATCATCCACATGAAACTTACTCTGAGGATAAAATACCTCAGGTAGGTATCTTCCCGCATGCTTGGTCTTTACTTCCATTACAGACAATGATCTCAGTGACTGATGCCTACAGACCTTTTCAGCTATTAAGGGCAGGATTCAGTTAGTGAAACATACCTGTTTAACCTACTTACCATGCTCGGGGTTTGCCAACATGCAAGTCGTCTGCCAGATCTTTTTTTCCTTTTAAAGATTAGTTCAGTCACCTGAACATTGACATCTAGTATTTCACATGCATGGGGCTGACAGGATATTGCAAAGAATCTGTGAGACCCAGCATGTGGTGGAGTGGCACCTGGAGACCAAGCAGGATATCCTAGCGTACCTCTGATAGTACAAGGCACTTACTCAGTTTGGGGGCAAGTGAATCAAGCCAAAATCTCCATTACCTACAAGACTAGATATCTACCATGTCTATAAAAAACAATAGCTAGACAGGCATATTTAGGTAATCTAAGTCACACTGCATCCTATCCCTTAGTGACTGGTAATGCAAATAGGTTATTCTGCATAGTTGTTTTCAATTTTTACTTTAGAGCTAACAAAGTGTGTGATCTTGAACATTTATTATTAAATCTATCCCATTTCTTTTAGTTCAGTCTTCAAGGTCATTTAATTCTTCCTCTAGGTTCTTTTTAATATTCCTGTGCTTTAACAGCGCTCCTGATTTTTATAACAAGAACAGATTTCAATAGCATAGTGATGCACTTTGTGACAAGGTCCTTACTGAAACTCATACACAAGATAAGGCTTAAGTTCTCTGAGGAATTTCACTAGTCATACGTCCTCATCTAGATAGTTCCATTTTTAAAGTACCATATTTCCTGGGTCTACTGTATGTACACCACTCTCAGTTAAAACCAGAAGACATTCTAAACTATGAAGGAATGGAAAACATTATTGGCCTTTAGGTTAGGAAAGGTCAGAATGCTGGTTTGAGATGAATTCTGTCTCAAGGAGTTTTGTTCAATATGTTGTGATTTATATTCCAGTAAGGATGCACTGTTTTTTTATTTTATTTTCCATTTGAACCTCATTATGTTTTCCTTCAATGCGTGTTCATGCAATTGAGGTTGGACTCAGGAGCAATAATCACTAAAAAAACTTCTCTGCCTGCCCCCAAACATGGGTACTGCATTTCCTATTATTCTTAATAGTTTTATCCCCATGTTAATAGATCAATTGAAAATCCATTTTATATGACCTGAGATTTCATTGTATAATTATAGGATGGAGATTATCTTGTCCCATCCTACTTTGGGAACAATAACTCTATACAAAGAGTAAGCAAACTTCAAAGTCATTTCCATCTACACATTCTTATTAACTAGTCTGCATTTGTCCCTGTATTCACTATCACATGAAACAGAAAAATATAGTTTAATCTCCTAGGTTTTATCTAAATTCTCAGTAAGATTCTTACTTAATAAGGATTTTTTTTTCTTTCTCATTTTCTGTTAGTTTACTTGTATAGCTAAAAAATCTTCTGCTCACTCTTATAATTTTCATTTTGGCTCTGTGCTTCCCAACCTCAGTACCATTTGGAACCACAACCAACTAAAATTATTATAATTTCTATTGAAGCATATAGAGAAGTAATTTAAGTTAATGGAAATGCAAAGACAATTTTCTCTTTCGTGCCTGAAAAAATTTTAGGATAACTCAAAGAGTTTATTTCTGTGTGAGAATAAGTAACACAAAAATAATCTAGCTTCCTCCACCACCTCTGAAGCCAAGTTTATAAATACTAGTTTTTAAGCTGTTTTGTTTTACTTTAATTAGTATTACTTACTGAGGATAAGGGGTTTGTAACAATTAGGCTATGGTTTTAGTGGATTTCCCAACACTTTAGTGGATTTCCTGAATTATTCTACTGATGATTTTTTTTTAATTTATTTTTCCTCTTCCTTTTCTCTTTCTTTTCCTTTTTCTTTTTTTCTTCCTTCTCCCTCTTTTTTAAGTATAAGAAACATGATTAATCTACCTTCTCAGTATGCTGGATATCTACTTTCATAGATAACTTCAAAATAATTAAGTACAGTGTTTTATATATATATATAGAAAAAATGTTATAGATGCTTCCCCTTAATTTAATAGGGCTTATATGGAAAGATTTATACCAGCAGTTTATGGGAAAATAAAACAATAAAAGTCTCATACTGGGACAATAGAGATCCATAAAGAGTATCCTTTGTGTTTAGCTCCACTAAAGTAAGATCTTTTTTTCTTTTTCTTTTTCTTTTTTTTTCTGCCCAGTCAGAATCAAAGTCTAAAGAAAGATTTAAAATGGACAAGAAATAAAAAATCAATACCAATTTCATCTTTTTTTTTTTTTTTTTTTTTTTCCTCCCAAGCTGTTGTTGGGGTATTTTGGGGGGGGTTGGTTTTTTCCCCAATATTTCCCAAAGGCTATTTGTCTTCTAAAATACAGTGCAGCTTCACAAGCACTTTGGCTTACACATATGATTAGCTGCAGAACTGTTTCAGAGTCTTTTTTCTTAGCAAGTGGACAGAATTATAGATATGTAAAGTAGATTGTGAAAAATTCAGAAAGACGTAAAATTGGATTTTACAGGATCTGCTTTTAATCAAGATTTTCCAACTGAAACAGTTTGGAATGACTGAGTACAGGATACATGAAACATCCAAAACAAATGAAAAGTGAGTTAACATCATCCAATAGTTAACACTGTGGCAGAGTTGAAAACTAAGTTTATGACAATTTCGACCCCAAAAATGCCATTACTGTAATTGTTTGCTAGCTCCATTACCACAGTAAAAATTTGGGTTTGGTTTTGAAAAGATTATGCATTGACGTGTTGAAACCAAACCTCTCCTAGTGGTTCAAAGATATCAATAGAAGCCTTTTCAGTACACAAACATAATGAGCTTATTCAGCTGAGAAAAGACCTGATCCTGTTTCTCATTCTTTCAGAATTTGCTTATGTTTAATGAGGAACATAATCCTTAAAACTAACTGGTGTAACAAACTTCACACTTGAGCACACAGATTTTACAGTAATGAATGATTTCACTCACCCAAACAAATTCTGTATTGATATGTCTTCTCCCTTATTATTTCACTTTTAGCTCCTCTGTAAAAAAGAGGGTTTTTACTGTATACTTACACTTTTGGGAAAGGAGTGGATGTAAACAAAGGATAGTATTTTAATTAGTTTACTTTGAATTGTAATATAGCTGCCTTAATTGATTTCAAATAGCATGTTAAAAAATTGGGACCAAGAGAAACAGCATCCCTGTTTAATGATCATTTAATAAGAATCACTGATTTAAAGTTCCACTGCGGCTGCTTTCATGGAGTCTTTTACACTCATGCCTGAAGAATAGTTTCATTTTAAAAGAAATCTAGTTACGGCAATGAAAACTCTTTAGTGAAAATGTTCTTAAACAGGTTTCAACTTTGCTGCAAGGCTTAAATTTCAGACTCTAAGCTAAGTAACAAAATCTGATCTTTCTCTATAAGCAAAGATCTACTTTTTAACAAGTGTTCTTTTATTTGTGCCTTGCAGGTTGGAAAAATTGGATTTAATCTCTCTCTGATGAAAACATGTCCCACAGTGATGGATTAAAACTATGTCTATGGCTTCTAAATTAATCCAAAGTTTTGTTACTTGCTTTTCTGAAGAGAACAAAACAGTCCCTGTAATAGCTAGACATCAGTCTGTAAACATTGCATACATGGAGGCAAAAATAAGACTCCTTTCACATCCTCTGGGATGTGAAACTGCAGAAGTAGTCTGACTTTTGTCTAATTTTAAATATTCTCCTGTATTATAGCTATTCACATATTTCATATATATACAGGCATTAAACATACTTGCTGAATGCACTGCTTTCTAAACGGCATAACCTTAAAGTGTGAACTAATTTACTGCCAGAGAATTCGTATAGAATATCTTTTAAAATGAGATGCAGAGAATTCGTATAGAATAACTTTTAAAATGTGAGCAGATACAAAAAGTAATCACAGAGCTGCTATTTCAGAGATGCCTCTCGAAGCATCATTTTCCAACTCTAAAAACTCCCAGGCTGTATAATTTTTGGCCTTACAGTCCATGGATATGTGTTTGTGCTCAGTCTGCCAAGAATAATGAAAACTTAGGTCAACGTAATGGAAAACAATACTTAGTGAAATTTTTTATCATTATTTTCATATACTTGTCTGAAGTTTGAGTTTGCACATTCTGTGTGATTCTTAAAACTTAAACCCAGCTTCTCTTCCATCTTTTTAATTCCATCATATATGGGGGTGGGAAAGGGATCGATGTGCCTAATAGAGCTTGACTTTTTGTTTTACTTCTATGGTTTTTGTACTAAAATCCACAACGCACATTAATGAAATACACAACAACTTTCTATTATGGGAACAGAATTTGTTAGATGTCACAGATTCAGCTCAACCAGACAAAAAGTCAGTTGATAACATGCATGACAAGTTACAGGTTCATTCTGTTTACCCTTTTCCAGACTCTTGTTTTCTTGTCCAGAGTTATAGTGGTAGGCAGGAATGAAAGAGGAAAAAAGGTACGTAACAAATGTTGCAAGTGAAAAATTCGTTCTTAAATTGCAGCAGAAATATTGTATATGGCATGTTCTACTGAACAGCTTGCAGGGTAACCAAAGTAGAGCAGAAGGCTACATATTTATCATGTATGAATGAACAGTGACAGTGTCAGCTTTTCAAAGGGAGGCTGAGGGTGCTCAGGTTGGCCGATGGAGGGAATCCCACATGATACAGGCAGGCTGCACAGAGCTACAGATGTCTTAGGAAAAGCAGTACGCTTGCCTGTTACAGGATGAAGACCCATGGCCAGAATTCAGAGGTGACGGAAAAGAAATATTTTCTTTTTCAAGAAAGAATTTTCAAGATATTTTTCAATCCAAGAAAACACTGAAGAATGCTGGTCTGAAAGGAAGTAGTGTAAGGAAGGATGTCTTGCTAGGAACAGAGAGAGTGGTTTTGTTCTAGAGATTTAATCTTCCTCACCCAGAAGTTCCATGTTTTCCCTGTTTCTAGTCTGATTTTATTCTATTTTACTACTTTGTATTCCAAAGAAATTAAAAGTTTTACAGATACTTAGGCTTCAGTGTAATTTAATATGCTAATTTGGAAAGAGAAGGATAACTTACAGTTAATTTCAAGGTTCTTTGTGATGTCAAATCTTTTTACAGGCCGTTCGCAGTTATCTAGGATCACATGCTTCAGCTCAGTAGCAATTCAATACTATTTCAGTTACTGAGTGTTACAGTATTTAACTAATATTTCATCATATTTCCTCTGCTACACAGATTGAAAAATATCTGCTATTTCTTCTATTGTGCCTTCAGAATAATTCCCTAATCATGAACCAGGAAAACAATCATTAGGTATAAATGAATAAACCTCAGAATGAAATGGGGTGTGTTACAATATATTTTGAATGTTTACATTTGATTTACATTTATAAGCAAATAAATATATAAATGTATAGTTTTGTAAATATACACATGTATAAGTTTCTCTGTTGATAAATGCAGTGTGTATTTAGCATGATCATGACAGTCACCTGACATAGTGGGAGAAAGAAAATTTAAAAATCACTGCACATTATTCAAGCAGTCCTACCTCTTAGGTACAGAATGCTTATTCTATAGAATTACTTGCCAGTTTAAAATCTCAGCACTGTATACAAAGACCTTGTAAAATAATATACTTTCAAGTAACTTTTCAGTAAATTCCTAAGACAATAAAGGTAAGAATATAAGACCTTCTCTCATAAAACTTTGTCTTCTCCAGGCCCAAGAGAAATGTAACAACTATCATAGCTACTAATTTCAGCTAGAACACCATCCAAAAAAAGTGTAGTCTCTGCTTAACACATGACTTCCAAATCTAAGACTACATTATAAAAACACACTCTTCTCCTGAAATGTTCCGCAACATCCAAATTAAAATACTCTAAAAGTGGTCAGTAGCCATTTTCTAACATTTTTAAATGTGGTACTATTCTTGAAACTGATTTAACATTTTGCACACTAAACTTTTTTTTTTAAATCAATGATTGACACAGTCACCGGTTTGCATTCAAACTTAATGCAAATCCAAGCATTCAAAATTTATCAGTTTTAACCTTTAAAAGCTGAATGTTTTATTAATATACCTTTTCCAGTCATCATTTTTATGTTTGTAACCAACTTGGACAAAGGAACTTTCCATCAATCTCAACTCACTTAGAATTCCATTTAAAATTCTGTGGTGGGAACTGCCAAGAAAACTACTGATAAGAACCTGTTCAGAAATGTTTTTTTAATATTCATTTTTATGCATCAGAAATTAAATTAGTAGAAGGAAATTACTCTTTTTTCCCAGTGATTTTTTCATCAAAAAGGTTTTTTACAAAGCAAAGTTGTCCATTAAAAATCAATATAATGGAAATGTATTGTTTCCCATTAAAAAGAGATATTGCAATTAAAAGTTTAATTGGAAATGATAATATTTTCAATTTATAAAACTTAAGGTTTGGGATACATACAAAAATATGTTTAATTTTCTTTTATAATGTTATTTCCTAACACTTGTATTCTTCAAAGTACAGGTAAGTTCCCTTTTTAAGGAAAACAGTTTCAGCTGTCAACTCTCCTTCAATATACACAACAAATGGTAGCCATGAAACTCTTTATCTACCTCAACTAAATATCTAATATCATTATTAAAAGTCAGTGAAAACAC
>KL261949.1:0-25829 GCA_000699545.1 Podiceps cristatus | reverse complement strand
GGTGGCCAGCCCGTTGAAAAGCCCCATCACAACTGCCCCGTCGGCAAGCCAGGCAGTATTTGTACCCCGCTTTGCAGATCCAAGCCACAGAGGTTTTGGGTGATTCAGACAGACGTTACAAAACCCTGTCTGCATTCAATAGTATTGCACCTCCAGCAATGCTGCGCTCTCCTGCAATTCCCTGTTAGCGCCCATTCCCAGGATTCTGGTTCAAGGACCAGTAGTGGGCACTGGACAGCCAATCCCAGATTAGGGGAACACAGAAGGAACATTTGAAGTACCCTCTCTTCACCCACAGCAATCTTGACCTGGCTGTTAAGGTTTTTTCCTAAAATACCTAAGTTGCAAGTCTTTCAGGCAGAAGTCAGCTTTTAAATCACCAAGCAGCCAACATCTTCATGCAAGCAATAGAGTCAGCTTTTAGTTTGAACTTTAGACTAAATACTTGCTGAATACAGTTTGGTTCCCAAATTCTAGGTTGCTGTACTTTGCAGGAAAGGTGCTCAGTGCTTTACAGGCTTTTGCACAGAAATATCTCCTTCAGGAACACTGGAAGAATGTACTTTGTAATTAGTAGCTTAGCACAGATGACAAGTTGCAGAACAAGATATTTCTGCAAGTTAAGAAAAAGAATCTAAAATTAATTCTCTTCAAGCCAATATTAGGTGATGATGAAATGCTAAGGTGGGGGGTCTCACAAGCAGAGGAAGAGAAGCAAGTCCCCCGAGCCCAGTCAGAGCAGAGCTCCGTGTTGGCACTGGCAGAACTCCCTCCGTGCCACAACCTGTGCTCCTAGCTGCTTTTGAAAAAACAAACAGAAAACCCCACAGTGTATATTACTGGAAAAGGTCAAAAACTGCACATGAGCATTCTGGGGGAGCAGGAAGATTTTCACTTTCCCTTCTTTGGGGAGAGAAGTATGCAGACTCCCACCAAAACCACCAACTTCCCACACACAGGAAAAAAAACACAAACCCTCCCCCCCCAAACCTCTTCCAAACACCAAACTGATTTTAGCATAGCAGAGCTTACTCAAGGTAAAGCTTTGCAGAATCAAAAAAAGAAAGGTTAAAAAGGGCACTAGTAGCACAATCAATTTGTAAATGCCTGAAGCTTAAAAGAGATTTATTCTCCTTCCCGTCTTTATTCCCTCTAGGTAAGTTACACATTAAAGATTTGCATTTGAAAAGGACTTGCTCATCCTCTCCAGAGGATCAAAGCAGGAGGAGATCTTACTGCCGACTTTATTTCCCACAGCAATAGACCTATCACACACACTCACTCGGCAGCTCCGGGAACAGCCTCGCAAGCAACCCAGACCTGGTTTGTAGCAACTGCACATTTCAGAGAAAAGTGCATTTCATACAGAGCTGCAGAATGAGAGTGGATCCGCTGGAAAGTTTAATACTCCACCATAACCTCTCACTAACCAAAACAGTCTACATTGCTTCACTGTTAAGTATTGTGGTTGGAAATTCATCAGCATTGCTTTGTAAGCAACAGAGTTCCACATCTTACAGAACAAGACTCCGTAAATACAAAAAATTACAAGTATTCCCTTTGAAAACAGCTTCTAAGTAAACATCATAATCCCATTATGTCTAGTCTCTGCAGCTCTTGGCTCTCATGTTTCTTCTTCACCACATGTACCAAAGGCTCTAGATGCTTTGGTTGACATTCATGAACCAGGTGAAACTGATGATGACACACCGGAATGTGCATTTATAGATGTATTCACCCAAAGACAAATGATCATTTCTGTATGCAGAATCATGACATACCACCTTGCCTTGTACCAATGTCACAGAAAAGATGGCAGCTGCCGCTATCTGGTGCCTTTTTTTTTCTTCCCAGAAGAAAAAATAAAATACTTGCACAAATAAGCCTTTGTGTTAAATAATGTAAATGGCCTTAAGGAGGAAACAGCTTTGTCCCAGATGATCCAAAAACTCACATTTGAAATAAGAAAGAAATGAATACAGAGGAAAAACAAACTTTCTTTGGTCTTAAACGTATAGATTCTATCACTTAACAATATCCTTTGGAGTTGAATATCTTGGGCAGCAAACACATTTACGGAGTAGCAGTATAAAAATCCTGGAGGCAGTATAAAAATATATAAATATTTTTATAAAAATATTGTCCAAGGAGGCAGTCTGAGAGCACAGGAGGAAGGCAGGCGTATCTACTCCAGTATAACTCCTGTAAAGAGAAGCACTGGCATTTTTTTCTCTGTAGGAAGTCACTGAATACTTCCTCCTCTGAGCAAAATGGTCTCTGGGGATGCCACAATATGAAAGGTTTCAGGGAAATGGTGAAAAAAAAATATTCAATGTCACTTTGTCTCCCACCCAACACATGCAGAGACTGACATTTCCAGTTGGAAACAGATTTCTTTATTTTAGGTTTATGGGTCATATAGATTTTTCTGAAGTCACATCAAGAGATGCTTACACTGCCAAGATAACCTATTTTTTTTTTTCTTTTAAAATCAATTCAGTTGCTAGGTGGTGGTGTGTTTGGGGAGACTAGATCAGATCTATGCTGAGACAAAGCACTCCATGGAAAATAAAAAATACAGATATTTGATTCATTACGACTTTGAAAAAAATACACTGTCCTACTTTCTGATGCTGTGTTGAGCCGACTACCACAGAGCACAAAGGATGGCAGACATTTTTCTGCTGAAGGAGCTCAGCCTGTGACACCAGGCCTGGGAGATGATGTGCTGGAAGATGGAACCACACTCCAATTTTTATCCTAATGCTAACATATTTATTGAAGTATTTTGTTCTTCATGTGCAAAGTGCATTTCTTTCACATTTCACAAAGCAGTACTTCACTTTCATGTCCTGATTGAAAATAGGAGGAAAAACATGGTGTTTTCCAGTTATTTAAAAAAATGAAGAGTCAGGTAGCATGCAAGTTCTGCTCTTAGAGTGATATGAATGTTTATTATCATAGTCATGATGAACAGCACTGAGATGCTCTTACTACCCAGCTAGCTTGTTATCCACATCAGACACCTCCGTATCGCAGCTGAAAATGTCAACATGCAGAACATGTAGAGACATTCAGGCTTTTACAGAAAGAAAACTGGGATAACTTTTATTAACAATAGTAAGAAAAAGAAGTAACTTGTGATATAAAGCAAATCCATATCTCTTCAGCTCCTCCAAGATCCTGGATGTGGTACAATTCACCAAAGCAGTGCATCTGGAAAAAAACCCAATTTAATGGGATTTCTATCTGCATTGGATGTAGGAGGGTCACTGATTTTAAAGATATGTGTCTTCCAACTGATACTTAGTCCAGATGTCATGAGCCTGAATACACTATACTTGAGACTGTGTCTCAGGTTAAGACATGTTGTCCTATACGGAATGTTCGAGACTCTCAAAAAGCAGTTTTCAGATTGAGATGTCTGCAAAAGCACCAAATTGTTTTAAAGCCTGCAGCTGGTGTTTTTTTTGTTATTCTGCACAGAGTTGGAGGTCTCTGCATTAGCCATGCATTGGGAGCCACTTGGATTAAATCATAGATCACTTCCTTCCCCATCACCCCACAGCTCTCTGGAAAACAGAGTTTCTTTCCAGCACTTAGTCATGGCTTTGCAGAGAGTGGGGAGGAGGACACGAAGGGCAAGGGCAACAACTTGGAATAAAGAGAGTCAGAGCAAATAAAGCTACTGGCTTCAGGACTGGTAGCTCTACAAAAGCATGTGCCAGTAACTTCTATTTTCCTTTCAGAGTATCGGATCTGCATACTTCACAAAAGTTGATCTAAGCATACCGGGTGATGGAGCTTATGTTCCTTACTAAAGGGCTAAGGACAACTGAAAAGGATGCTTCTTCAGGACAGCAGTAAGCAGAATACTTCCCATGGCAATGATTTTTATCTTAAATCATGTTAGGTCTGTTAACCTGCTCACCTAGAAAACACCTTGATGGCTAATTATACTACCTTGCACTTCCCTCTTTTAACTGCTAACAGCAATGCAAATTATAGCTCCGGTCTTTTTATTCTAATGGGTCACTCGAAAAAACCTCCACACACAGTAGCAACATTGCTCTCCAACATTTAGAATAAACACTAGTAAATCCACATACAGCACAGCTAAAGTAATTTTAACGTTTTTCTCTAAAAGAATTTATAGGCCCCAAATCAAGTTACATGACACACACCATTAGACTCTGGGAACAGAATGGTGACGGCAAAGAGCTCTGGGAGGAACATGCAGAAGGACTTCTTGCTGCCCCTTCCCAGGCAAGCAGACTCAGATGTAACAAGAATCCTACTTCTACTACTGCCATTTAATATTCACAAGGTTTTTTTTTTTGGTTGTTTTTTTTTTTTTTTTTTTTTTGTTTTTTTTTTTTTTTTTTTTTTTTTTTTTTTGTTTTTTTTTTTTTTTTTTTTTTTTTTTTTTTCTTTTCCCCCCCCAGTCTCATTCCCTTAGAATTTTCATTGTCAGTTGCTTTTCTGGAGAATGAAAGGTATAATTACCACAAAAGGACCCTCATCCCTTAATACCAGTAACAAAAGCATCTAAGGTTCTGCCAAAGCATTCAGTCTGCCTTTCCTTCTCAAGAAATTATTTTCATTATTTTCTTCCTGTCACAGACCCAAACTTCTGACCACAGTCTGATTTGCTGCTCAGATGTTTATAGGGCTACATAATTTTATTGAGCCTTCAAGAAAGAATTTATAGGCTCTGTGGAAACTAAAGCAGTTCAAATAAGACAGACCAATGACCAAAGCAGTGTAACACGTTTCTTGGTCTCCCCTCAGCAATTTATGCTTACTCTCCTATGATATCCTACCAGACTGTGGGCACACCTCACCTATCAGTGAAAGACTTTTGTTTTTTAATGTCTAGCGAATGGAATTTTGCCAGTCCTTTATTGGCTTCTTTGTCTCTCATAGAGCCTGTAGACGGTCCACTGCAAAATGTATGCTTTCATGACTGTTCTATCAGTTTCACTTGTATCTGTCCTTTAAAACTGCATATGACAAACAGTTTTCATTATGTTACTTTAATCCAAAGTTTTCCTATTTTTTCCTACCATATTAACACTTCAGAGAAATTTTATGGCAACTGCAATCTTGTTTAGTGATTGGCTTGCAAGTCTGAAACCCAAAGTCACTTCCCTTTAAAGAATCCTGCCTGAAAAAGATATCCATTTGCAAGCGATTTGCAAGATATATTTTGATAAAACAAATTTAAACTTGACTAAGAGTAATAAGACTATCAAGAGCCTTACTGGCCAAGGTACTTAAGCTTCTCTGAATATTCAGTTGAAAGCTATTATTTTTCCTTGTAGTCAGTAAATTCTTCTACCCTATTTACCTCTGTATTTTGATCAAAACCTAGAGGTCTCTTACAATATCTCCAGGGGCAGTAGGAATTTTTCTTGAGGTTGGAGTGGGCCACCAGCATATCCATTTGGAAGTCTACCTTTGTCCTAAAGTTCAATCCTGAAGGCCTGCAGCACTAATTTGGTTCAAAGTTCTGCACAGAAGTTACTAGGGTTCAGATGAATGAAGCCTGTATTCAGCAACATGCTAATGTTTTTCTCATGGCTTGTTTTTTTTTAATTGATCAGACTATGCAGTTCCTTACAAAACAGAAGGTTACAATGTGCTTGGCACTTACACCAGTTAAGCCTAGTTCAATTTCCAAGCTCTCTTCATTGTTTTGATGAAGATCTCAGCTGTCATTGTTATAATAACTAGTAATTCTGAAATTAAGTGCTCCAGATCTCCACAAACTGTCATCTCTCTCTCTCTCTCTGCTTAGGTTGTTTGTCATAACTGGTTTCTTAGGGCATGAACCATGACACGATTTCATCTAGTGATCACAAAAGCTGTTGCCAGTTTTGGTGTTACATGAGAGTTTTATAATATAGAATCGTACGAGAGGTAAAATTATTTCCGTGTCTTGATTTGACAGCTCTGGACTTTAGTTTTCATGATGTTCCATTTTCACTCACCGAGCCCACTGAGATTTACAATGCCCAGCATCAAAATACTACAAAGGGAAAATTATTGCAAAGTGCAATCCTATAAGAACATCTGCCACTGTTGTGACAGTTCAATTCATGCTGTTGAAATTCTTTTAAAAGCTTAGAAAGAAAATGTGTGACTGGTTGGTTCTTACATGCTGCTGCAACTCTTTAGACAGCATGAAAATTTTTAAGACTGTTCCGTACGAAAGCCTACATATGCAGCATTTGACCAAAAATTGTCATTTGAGTAAGTTCTTATAAGCTTCTTCACAAGCGCTACGATGTATTTGTATTTGGTTGTTATAGGTAACCTTGCTCTTTTATTGGTCTTTCTACTGGAATGGCAAAAGTATCATCCACCCCTGCCAATCTGAGGAATATTATTACTGTATGTACATACGTGTGTGTATAGAGATGTATATACATACACACGTTACTATACTTCTCCAGAAGTTTTTTATACTTTAACAAGGAAAAACCCCACCAAAATAATTAGCTTTTTTCCATTTTTCCATGTTGCCAGACTACTTTCCCTTTGAAAGTTTTTTTGTTCTCTAAATTGAAACAACTCAAAGCAGTCTTGATGAGCTATTTTAAGTATAATATGCTTCCCACATCACTATTAAAACGTGCTCTCCCCTCAGCCAGTACTAATGACTGGGGCCTCATCATTTGTCGTCAACGAGCAGTCTGTAAGCCACATCACCTCAACAGAGAAAATGCATGAAATAAACATGTCTGGTTTCAGTTGAACAAAACCAGACCGTCTGAGAAACCTCCCTGGCAGGGAACCAAAGAGTAGCTTTGATGGTGGAGGGGGGAAGAAAACAAAACTAAACAAAACCAACAAAAAAACCCACAAAATGACAACAACAAACAACCCCACAAAAACACAACAAAAAACTTTAGAGATGGAATTTCTAGCAGGTGCCTTCACTTATCAGCTGCTCAAACTCTGTCAGGTCACCATGGCACACAAAGAAACTAGAAGACACCATTCCCTGTGCTTTTTGAATTCACATTGCTTCCCCATGAATATGATTGTTTTGGTTTTGTTTTTTTTTGGGGGGCTTTTTTTTTTTTTTTCAATGCCACTTAAAAGACATTAAAGGAAACCTCTTTATTTAAGAAAGCTTAAGAAAACTGTGATTATGTCTTGAGGAGAAGCGTTGCAGTGTTTTGGCTAGATGTACTGAGTCACAAATTATATATTTTATAGATGAAAAAAGTCTAATCTAACAAGCAGACTCCTCACTGATTTCAGAGATTCACACATTATGAAGGGTATTCTTCATCTTTGCTTTTTACTATTGGTAAGGACTGAGTGAAGTAAAAGGTTTACCAAGTAGCAAAATTCACAACAAAGCATATGTAGAAGAGAGGATTGGGGGGGGGGGCGCTGCGTGCATCTAATAGTTTTCTAAGATCACATGCACAGTTCCGTTAATACCACAAGATTTCACACAGAAAGTTCAATAAAGCAAAGAGCTACCTGAGAAAATAAATATCATTAGAGGCAAACTCATTGCATCAAGATCCAAACGACATAATCAAACTGCAGCTGGAGTTAATGTGACTTTATCTTCTAATTATAGGGCGCTGCGTGCATCTAATAGTTTTCTAAGATCACATGCACAGTTCCGTTAATACCACAAGATTTCACACAGAAAGTTCAATAAAGCAAAGAGCTACCTGAGAAAATAAATATCATTAGAGGCAAACTCATTGCATCAAGATCCAAACGACATAATCAAACTGCAGCTGGAGTTAATGTGACTTTATCTTCTAATTATAATGCCATCACTACCTTTGATCATTCTGAACAGGCTGTATCAATGGGTCAAGGCCAATTGTATGAAGTTCAACAAGGCTAAACACTGGATCCTGCACTTGGATCACAACCCCATGCAATGATACAGCCTCCAGTGCTGTGTTCAGTTTTGGGTCCCTCACCACAAGGAAGACACTGAGGTGCTGGAGCGTGTCCGGAGAAGGGCAACGAAGGTGGTGAAGGGTCTGGAGAACAAGCCCAAGGAGCAATTGAGGGAACTGGGGTTGTTTAGCCTGGAGAAAAGGAGGCTGAGAGGAGACATTATGGCTCTCTGCAACTACCTGAAAGGAGGTTGGAGAGAGGTGGGTGTGGGTCTCTTCTCCCAGGTAACAGGCAATAGGACAAGAGTAAATGGCCACCATGGTGGACTTGACAGTGATAGGTTAATGTTTGGACTCGATGACCTTAAAGGTCTCTTCCAATCTAAAAGATTCTATTCTCAATCACCAACAATAAAATTCTGTTATTAAAAGACTGAAATCAGAAGCAGAAAAGCAGAATCTTGGGCAATACAGCTGCACACAGAATACAGAGTTATGTGCATTTCATCTAATTCTCATTCTTCAGGATGTGCAAGGAGTGTCTACTGAAGAGCAATGCAACTTCCAGGATCATTCCTGTTTGACCTGTCAGCTTTTCTTTAACATCACTGCCAATGGCATAAATAAAAATTTGCCTTTTGTACAGCAGAAGTGTTACAGTAGAACAAAATTATGTTAGACCCCACCTCCCCATATTGTTGTTTTAAATTACGTTCATGCAAGCAGGAAGACAGTGATCACTTTGCAGTACAGCAAGGAAGACACCAAGGACACTAGCTGACTGAATACAAGCTAATACATCCTATAAAGTGGCAAGGGAAGTTTTAGAATATAGGAAAAACTAAGGCAAAATCTTTGCTAATTATATAACATGCCATCACATAATGGCAATTAGAGAGATAGCTTACACAACAACAAAGAAATTGTTCTGTGTTAAAACAACTTGCACCTAGTACAAGGATAATCCTTTTCAATTTGTATTCCTTACCCCTAATGATTTTGACCAAAAGCACAATTTGCATCAGAAGAACTCGGTTTCAGAAATCCAAAAGTATATGAAGGTTTCTGTAAGCCAAAACAAGATACATGTGCAAAAGTGAGGATTCCTATGTCCCAGCCAAACTTCACTATTCCAACTATTTACAGTATTGCCAACACTTGAGCACTACACACACTGAAACAGAAAGTCACTCTCCTCCAGGACATACCTGCCAAGAATAACCTAGATTTACCTTTCTTCTTACCTATGGCATTTTTATTACAAGTCTTGAGGTGTCTCTCCAACACCGACTCCCTTTTTCCCCTTACCTCCTAGGAAAAACACAACCTACCACCAAATGTAAGGAAATAAATCAAACTTACAACTTTTCAACTGCAAACATTTTGATACTGCAACTCTTCACTCCTACTAATCCAAAAAGTGGTATAAAAAAGGACAGAGAAGGGTAAAACCTTCCCCAGGTCTAGGCAGGAACAAACTAACTCCAGCCTGCAGCCTATAACAGCAGTAATCACCATTAACCTCCGGCACCTGAGCTTAGACAAATGGTAAATGAAAAACTCTTTAACCCTTCACATCTTTTTAAACTGTGGTATTTTTTCTACACCATTTCTGGTTCTTAACTGTTTGAAAAGAATGAAGTTAAACAGCTTTAGGCAGGTAACCTATAAAAATTACTCTTACATTTTCACTGGGCAGTAACAGACCACAATATTTCAAATTTATTGAGTTTTGTGAGGAATATGGTTCATTTTTTAAGTACTAGGTATTCTTTTTATTTCAGTTTACAGCAAAACCAAAGAGACTGTAGTGAGTGTTTTGTTATTTTAAAAATAAACATGGAATCTGAAACAAGATATGTTCAGGCTAAGGAAACAGCTAAGATAATGCAATAGGTTAAGGTAAGGGTAAGGCTAGGATCAGGCTGTGAGAATAACTAATTTAGCAGAAAAATATATCACTAACATCCAGGATTTTTTTCACATGAATTCACTATACATTCTAAAAGCAAATTTGATTCACTATTGCTTACTTAGGTCTAAATTACATTATTAATATTTTACCAATACATTGCATTACATTATAAATTACATTACCATATATTCAGAAAGGCGTTTCCTTTTTTTTTTTTTATTTTAAAATACAACAACAAAAGAACAGAAAAAAGTTGTATCTACTAAAAGTGAATAAGAAGTCAGAGTATAATGAAAAGCAACAACCAAAAAAGTAACATATAGCAGAAATGTTATCATGTTATTTAGAGACAGAAATACTCACTGGAAATCTTTGCTAACAACCATGGCTCAACAAGGAATGAATACAGGTGATTACAACATACTCCCCTCAACAGAAAAATTAGTTTGCAGAGAACCATGTTAGAACACTTATTATTTGGAAATCTCAGAACAAGGTATGGTAGCACCAGTTCCCAGAAGAGTTTTAAAATGTAGCTTAATCCAGTAAACTAGATCATAGACTTTCAGATTTGCATGCATAGGCATGCAAAGGAGGGTCGGCAGAGATGCAAGAAACCTTCCTTTCTGCTCTGGAGAGAAACTGGCACAGCCGAGCTCCTTCAGCTGTTGTGAACACATGTAAAATGACCCCTGCACATCTAATCATTGAAAGTTCAACTCAGCATCTTTCCTATTAGGTAGCAAGTTTCTAGCACTTACAGCAAAGAATAATTGCATTATCTGTTTAAATATTAATAAACTGTTATTTTCTATGTTAATTTAGTAACTCTATTACCACTCATTGTTAAACCCAACGTACAACCACTTTTTTCATTCAACCCACTTGTGGAGACACTTGTCTCCAGGGTCCTTTGCCAGCACAAGCTTGAATACCAGCTGTGATACCTAATGAGATACGCATAAAACTCATCATCTATTGATTAAACTCATTTTTATAAACCCTGAGTTCCTGTTTGCATGCTATCAAGGAGTATTAAAAGCCCTGCAGCCCATGTCATCTGATTATGATACATTTTTTTTCCCCAGTAATCTGCTTATTAAGCAAGTTCTCACCACACCATTAGACTTGTAAGATTCTCTGGAGGATGTCTGTACTGTGTCTGCTATTGTAGAGCTGTGCTCTCCACAATCTTTATTGCAGTTTTTC
This sequence comes from Podiceps cristatus, assembly GCA_000699545.1. NCBI lineage: Eukaryota > Metazoa > Chordata > Aves > Podicipediformes > Podicipedidae > Podiceps > Podiceps cristatus. The sequence goes on along the minus strand of KL261949.1, from coordinate 14,825 downwards.
CTAACTAGAGTCTTGTAAGGTATGTGAATACTGCTGAGCCAAGCTGAAGTGCAACAGAAACTCAGAAATATATTCAGGAATGTATTGGAGGTATTTGGTAGACCAGGAAATCCAGTTTGTGTCTTGAGTTCTAGACAGAGTCCTTCCCATGGATTTTCCTTTTTCTTTTCTAATTCTTCTGGCTGGTGAAATACTGAATAACCCTATTCATTCTCTCTCTCTTTCTTCTCCTCCACCCTTTTTAAAAAAAAAAAAAAAAAAAAAAAAAAAAGAGAGAGAGAGGGAAAAAAAGCTGCCTCTGCTTACAACATTTGTAGAATGGAATGAATACAGAGTCATTTTTAAGTACAATTTTTAGTCAAAGAGTTTCTAAAATAAGGTTAAAGCATATTAGTCATTTATATTAAGAAGCATACAAAAATAAGCTCAGAAGGTACTATTTGACAAAAATCTTTCTCCCAGTTTTCACAGCTTCTCATTTCCTATAAATTTGGCTCCTGGTGCTGTTTAAAATCTTGATGTATTACATACTGACTCTCTTCAGTTAAGAACAACTGAATTTCACACATTATACACTACTGTATCATAGTGAATCAAACCTGAATTGAAATAATAATATAAAATTATTGCCATATTAAGTGTTTAGGAGTCTGTCTTTCCAATTTCCTTAATGTAGTGGCATGGAATGGATCAGCCATAAACCAATGCTATTTCTTTCAAGCCACAGAACAGCAACCTCATGAGACAGTTCCACTTTAGCAGCAGGATCAGCACTGGTTTTGTGGCATGGTAAACATACCTGAAATACGAATTCTGAAGTATAGATTGTGTCATGTAAAGGGTAAACATGAAAATAAATGTAGCTGTCTATGAAAGAATTATACAAGGAGGGAAAATTAACTTTTCCATAGGACTTTTTTGTTTTATCCAACATGTGAGTGACTCTGCTGAGGGAAGTCTCATCTTCATGTCATTGCCTATGGCTCCCGTTCAATGATGATAGTAACACTGGGCCAGAGCACCTCAGTAGCATTAGTGCATTAGTATTCAATTGGGAAAGTTAGAATTAGAAAAGCAGGCTCACAACTATAAAAATGTCATTCACGTTGTTGCTTGGCAGCTGCACTCATTTACTTGATCTCATTGCTTTTTGGCAAAAGGCTTCTTATGCTACAGCTTTTCTTTTTCCTTTTGGGACTTTCATGGCAGGCCAGTATTTTCTCCTGGCATGACAGTTTACTACCAATCCCTTATCCATTACCTTCCTGGCACGTGCAGACTTCAGAAAAACCTTGCCTGGGATTTGGAACTCTACCCTGTGCCTGATAAATGTTATAAATTTTATTCCTTCTCTTGTGGTGCAAAGTGGAAAAATATGGCCCGCAGTTATGCCAACATTACGCTGTCCTCAGCCAGGGACGTTTTTCACTAAAAAGTCCTCCAAAAAGATCCAAAATAATTTAGTGTCTTTAAAACCACCACAACAGAAAAGGGGATGAAGAAAAGTGGCAGTTCTCCTGAAGATTTTTGCTTTTCTGAACACCCCAAAAGAGCTTATATTTTGAAAAAAAAAAAAAAAAACTTCTCATTCTGAAAACTTTGAAGCTTTTCATTTAATCCACTTCTGAGTAGACTGAGCATCAAAACCAAAGAAGTTTGTTTGAAGACACAAACTTTGTTGCAACTTTGCCATAACTACAGAAAAGCAAAGGAAACAAAGATTAAAAGATAAAATCATGAAAATCTGGATCATAGATAGAGATATCACTGTCATCATCTGACTAGAATGTATATGCACTCATTATAGGGCACTTTTTACTCCATTGGGTTGCACATTAGGTTGTTCTGGATACTGAATAACAATCATATTTCTCCATGAATAAGAGTAGAACAAAACCGAAATTAACTGCAGTAAGAGTTCTACTTTAAAAAGAAGAAATTCTGATGAATTTCCATGGGCGGATACCACTCCAAAAAATCTCCTTGATGTTAGTAAAAAGTGTGAAAATGTTACTCTTTCATATTTTGAAAATTGCATCTTAGTTCCTATAAGTCACATTGCCTAAACTTTACACATACTGAAGTGAAATACCATAGGGCTCTTGTGTTGCCAGTTCCCAGTAAGAACAAAGATTGTGAAGACTCAGCATCTCCAGTCTGTTATCTGCTATGATCGTTTCCAATGCGCAAACATTTGCTGGGTTAAGCACTTACAATCCCAGCTAGGCTCTCCAAAATTATTTCTTTTTTTCCTCTTCCTAGGAAGTTGCACCATTTTTTTACCAACTATTGTATAATGGCATGTATCAATCTTGCAGATCTATTCTTCAGCAATCAACTTCGTTTGAAGGTGAGGATTTATCACTTCAGCTTTTTTCACCAGTAAAATCAATATTAGTCACTGATTTTCATAAGACTAAAATCTTAAGTGCCCCTTCCTGTAATATATATACACCACATTATTTTCCCTTACAAATAAGCATACTTCATTGCTTTCTGCAGTTAGATTTGGAGAAAAGAGCACAAAATAATTGCTTTCAATTTAAGACAACCCAAGGTTAGTCACCTTCTGTGATTGAAACAGCTGTCAGTAATCTAATACCAATGCATCTGTGAAGAAGGCAATGAAAAAAGGATTCCCCCTTACTTAGTGCAAATTGCATTCATGTTGGTAGAAGGTTTGGGGAATACATACTCTGGTGAGGAAACACTTTGGTTCCCTCTGATCCAAAATGGGTCTACTTGTCTAACATAGTATTTGCTCCATATGCCGTTGCACATTTGCAATTCTTTTCAAATTCTGGTGCTGCTGAGGTGAGTCACCCCAATAGATTTCTATACTGAGCCCCCCTGGGTGTCCTGATGATGCTCTGAAAGCATACTCACTAGTGAGACCTCCATAAAAAAAAGCTTGGGTCAAAACCAGACTTAGGAGAGACTTTGTTTCTTATTTTATGCAACAGTTCAGTGTTTTAGTCACTCACCCGTCCCTCTCTGTCCCTCCTCTGCCCAAGCTAAGCCAGACATTGAATGGTGAGGGCAGGAGACAGACATGCGCAGACACAAACACCCACACCAACAAACGCAAGAAATTGGTTCTTCAGTTTCATGACCATGACACTTAATAAGGCCATGGAAAAGAGAGAGTTAAAGCACTCTTGAAATTACCATTTATTTCTACAAAACTCAACAGTTCCAGTCTGAGAGACTGAGGAGCAATCCTCCCAGACTTCCCACTTTCCCTGACATTTCTTAGGCCATAAAAGACCTTCAAGCCCTTATTCTAAGGGTAAAGAAGGTCTTTACAGAAGAAGGTAAATTGAAACTGGATCTCTTTCATTCTAGTAAATATCCCCACTGCTGAACTTTTGAGAAAACAAATCTATTCACTTAAGTGTATAGCTCCAAAGCACTGGATTAGATTAGCATTTCCTTCAAAGTCAACAGCTACATGCCACAGTAACTGAGGTGCTGGAGACTGACCATTTGCTGAAATCTCATATTACTTCCACTTTAGCTACTAGGCTACATCCATTCAACTTACTGGTTTCTACAGATGGCATTCTGAGGCACTTAGTTCTTCTTAATTCAGGATGCTAGTTTCTATGAGAATAACAAAAACATACTCAAGTGTTTTTATAACTATTTTGTACCCCAAGATAAATGCTACACAGGCTGTGTTAAAACCATGACAAGATTGTTGCGGCAGAGGATTCTCCATTCTGAAGTCTTCTGCTTCGTCCTTTGAGCAGCTAGATACTCACTTTGTTTCTGACATTCTGCACTGGGAATCATTCTTGTCTCTAAACCTGGATGTGTGTGAATCACCCTGATCACTAGCTGAGCTCGAGCTGCTCTAGAACGCTGTAGCACGCTCGCACTCTGCGATTTGGAGCATGATTCCTCCTCCTAAAAGAAGCATCTAAAATAGGCACGATAAGTTACACCTTGACAGTGTCCCCCTTTCTCCTACAACTGTAGATGAATGTAATTCAAATGCACATGTCTACACAGTTGAGATTCAAAGTCATAGGAAATGTGTCCCATTCTTTTTAGGTCCACCTGATTAAATACTAACGCACTAGATGTTTAACTTTCTGCTGAGCTGATGCATTTTGAAACTGAGTTATCTACAAATATTGTAAAAATATAAAAAGATTGCTGCATACAGTAGCTTTTGTTTGCTTTACTTTCATCCTTCAATCATAGAACGTGTGAATTTCCCTTTGGCCAGCCTAATCTGAGTTCTTCAGTCGGTCTGTTTATGTTTATCTTATATTGTACAACTCAGGAAGGGTGATAGAGCATGACTGGTTTAACATATTTTTTAAGAAAATAATTTTAGTGCAAAGCTAAAAAAGTTACTCAACATTAGTACACTTAAGGAAAAACTTTTCACTGCAACATACAAACAAGTATACCGATCCTAATTCTGAGATTTACTGGAGAAACCAAAGGGAAAATAAACATCAGGTAGGTGGATCATTCAACTGGAATTAAAAGAAAGGTGTGAAATTCACAACTAAGTAAATATACAACCACTCTACAAGTAAACATCATCCTAGTAGCTGCCAAACATCCTAGCAAAAAGATAGTAAATTCTAAGTAAATCTTTAAAAGACACTGAGGGGGAAAAAAAAAAAAAAAAAAAAAAAAGGGGTATCTTAATTCTGCAAGTTCAGGCTGTCTGGCACCACAGGCTCAAAGAAAAGTACCAAAAAAAAGAAATTATCTTTAATTTTTGCATGAACATTAACGATCCAGTGGCACCCTCATTAATAATAATGGGTTGCTTTTTCCATCTGTCTAGCATTTTTTCATTATACCAGCTTCTGTCCTCATTCCCGTAAGCGTCTCCTTTTCAAAAGTGTCTTATTTCCATAAAGTATTCTGGACAAAACTGCTACAGAAAGTAAAGTATTGTCATTGTTACCAAGCCTACCAGTCAGAACAAGATCTTCATATGAAATTATTATAGGAAAGATTATAAAAGTGAGAAAATCATAAATAACTGAAAATGAAAACCCAAGAAAGGTATCCTATGTATGTGGGGAAGAACAAGAGAAAATCACAAGTAATATCATGCATAGAAGGGAATAGAAGGGAATAGATTAGCTTTTTGTCACAGGATGTTTTAGTTATCCAAAAGCCAGTCACAGCTGCACTCTTGATACTGAATTTATTCCCTTTTATCACAGGATTGTGTGGCCACGGTAAAACAATAAGCTAATACAACAAATTTAACTTTTATTTTCCTTTCAGCCTCAAACAAATTGCAGGTCTACCCCTTTCAGCCTTTCTTTCACACATTAGCAGCTAGGCTTTTTTGGGACAAAACTCTGGAAGACTCATAAACAATCTGAGCAATTGTGCATGAGATTATTCAGAAAAACTAAACCCACGACTCAAAATAGAACATTAAAATGTGCCAGGAAAGGTAAGTATGCAGAGGGAATCTCTAAAGAAAGAAGATACACATACCAAAACTACTATTCTGATACCCATTTTCAAAAGCAACATCTCAAATGTGTCACCACCACACTCACGATGTCAGCAGTAGAGCTGTGCATGGAATTTGAAAGGACTGTAGAAAGGGAAAGGTTTGTTAGAGCATGCTTCCCCTCTGTAACTGTATAGGCATCTACATTTACCATTTTGTTCTCTTGAATATAAAGCAGCCATACTGCAAGCCACTAACTTCACATATTAGATATGTCTGCTATGTCCTGGTAAATTCTACAGTTTAGAATAAATTGGTTTATTAAAATTGTTGTTCTACAACTTGAGGCTTTGTTGAGGCTTCTGGCTGATACCCAAGTATATCATTAGGGTACAGAAATGTGTATCCTGTTTTCATTTTTCCTGTGCTTGAAAATTTGTTAAGCCTGCCTGTTGTACATTTGCTGATTAGACTCAAATAGCCGCAAATCAAATTTTTATCTTTGCATCATAGAAACAAAAGCGAGTGTACTTTTTTTCTGTGGTACACCAGTCTGCTTCAGAAACATGCCAGCCCTTGCAGAGCACAGAAATTAATAGATACAATGAGCCAGAGTTACATTCCAGAGGCAAGTCATTCTTGACAACTACTTAATATGTCGCACACTCACAACTTGCTGGCCTTACCAGTGCATTGCAGCATGAAGACTTTCATGGTGTGCATTGAAGATGACAATGTGACTCACTTGTGGTTTTGCCCATTCTGTTTATTTTGCCAATTCTGAGTAATGTAAGGTCATCCTAACTGAGTACTAATAAAACCTTTGTATCACCTCACACTTGCATGAATTCTCTAACACATTGCATATTGGAGAAGTAATTTCTCATTGCTTAAGTGATTTTTTAGAAGAAATTGTCCAGATCCTCTGGATAAGCTGAGATCTATTTTATGAAAGCCAGGCTTAGCAGAGGTGGTAAAATGGTGCTACTATACATGTTGGCGCCTCTCTAGTCTTGGGGCTACCCTGGCTTCTGCCAGCTGCTAGTATTTGTGCCAAAACAAGCCAGGATCAGCTTTTATGTCAGTGGACAGGAAATTGCTGTCAAAGGAACAGTATTCCTATTGCATAGCGGGATCCCATAAACATCAAGGAGTATCTTCGAGCCTGGATAAACACGGTGAAATCCTGTCTCCACTGGGATTTTTGCCATGGATATCAGAAGAGGTGGGATTTTTAACTGCTGTGTTTAAGCCTGCTTTGCTTCAGAGGATGTCATGTCTGCCCAGAGATTGTGAAGGTCTAGAAGGAATGCCAGACGGGAACCCCCCACTCTGTTCAGTGCGCTGAGGGGTCTTTTTTGCTTCAAAGAGCTACACCATTCTTGGAGCTTTTATTCACTGCCAGCAGCTAACAGGTAAATGGCAGACATGGCTGCAGTTGTCTAGAGCAGGGTATTTTGCTTGGTTTCCTTTTAATGGGAAGCTGAAACACAAGCTTCTGGCCTTAAGGAGGAGAGTGAAAGTAGTGTTTGGTGCCACTGGATTGTGGGAAATTCTGAATTTTGTAAATTTTCTCCTGCATTTAGGACAGCAGTCTGAAAGACAGTTTGCTAGCAAGTAAATATTTTTTATTAATTAATCTTCTGCCTTACAAAACTGTAAAATATTAAATAAATTAAATAAATGGGAGAATTCAAAAAAGAATGAATCAAAGATTCATTCAAAGATATGAGCCCTGCAACTTTGGGAAATATATTTTGTTCTGCAGCATGAATATTACTGTAAGACCATATAAAACTATGTGCCAAATTTTTTTTCTCATTTAACTGAGTATAAATCAGGAATATCTAAAAAATATCGATAGAGTTCTTAACTTATACCAATTCAGCCATAAAGAAAAAATACCCAATATAAAATATGTTTTCATATCATTACTATAAGGCTAAGAACACAGGAAATATTAAAATTCCTCTTTGCAAGATGGTCACTTTGACTTTAATAGGAATGTGCTCTACAATGTAGGCATAAGCATAGTATTTTAAGTCTTTCAAGAAGAAATTCCACTTATCAGTTATGATAAATATGTAGGACATTACTGGCAGCAGTGACATGTCACAAGAGTCCTTGGTAAAGAATGAAATTTAGATACTCTGATGGGTCACACCTGATGATATGTCACTTAACGTTTAAAAACAGGCAGCAATAAAATTACTGAAATTAATTAAAAGAAAATACTACAATCTATTTCACTTAATTTGGCAGCCCAGTGAGAGAAACCTTACATCTATTTTCTCTAGCAGGATTATTTTGAAAAAGAGAACATGAGTTGATGAAGAATTATGGTAGTAAAACATTAAAGTACATTCTAGATTGGCCAAGATGAACAAATGAAATGGCAATTCATTTCTATTTTGTTATGACAAACATTAAGTCAGTCTTCTACTGATGCATAAAACAACTCATCTCATCTCATGTCAGCAACAATGAATTATTTAAGTGATACACTTACATATTAGAAGTTTCAAGGGGCCATGTAATCTGAAACCTTGATATAGTTAATGAAATTACCAGGGGGAAAAAGTGGAGATGGACACGTCAGTGTGATGTAACAGTGTAAGAAAAGAACAGCTTTTCTGAGCCACAGCAAATGTCCATCTAGTCCTGCATGTTCAACCATTAGCTAAGGCATTAGAGAGGTGTGAGTATGTAGAAACATTTCACTGGCATACCCTTCCAACTTCTCAGGAATTTCCCTAAGCCAGAAGATGACTACTTCATTAAGAATAATGTTACGGAAACACTTATAGGCTTAAGTGCAAATTCTCAATCATATTGCTGAAGCACAAGTTTCAGTGAACTTCATAATATTTCTTTTCAAACTATTTACACAATGAAAAAAACTCACCACGTTAATTGGAGATCTGATTAAACAGAGGACACCAGCACATCATGATCTGGTTGAAGGATCTGAGCTTACTGAAATAACAGTATTAAAACATGAATACAGAACATAGTATTATGGGTGTAGAGATAGTGGAGCCTAAATGTCCCAGGTTATTTTAGATTCAGTAAACTTGCAAAAGACCACGTACTTACCTGAGCATTGATTTAGTGTCTGAGCTTTCTCTTTAATTCCACTCCCATTGCTTTCATGGAAGTTTGCGATGGATTGAAGCATGGACTCCGTCCGAGGATGAATCAGAGACCTTTATTGCTTTTACAGCTGTGCTTATATAGTATTAACTGCTAAACACGCAACATAAACAAAATCTTAATTGGTTAATTACTGCTGTCCACGCGCTCCCTCCTTTGCTGTGGTTGGTTAATGCTTCTTGATCACAACTTCCTTATTGCTTAGTTAAAAGCCAGGTTCCCAGACCCTGCTTATCATGATGTTTCTTCGGTTTCTCTTGGTTTTGCATACCCAAAATACTTCACACGGAAAGAGGCGTATGTTTTTCTTCACTAGAAATACTTCTCATGGACAAAGGTGCATATCTCGAAAGTCAAGTCCTAAGCTTATTAACTCCTGTTCTTCCACAAAAGTTCATTTTTATTTCCTTAAAATGATCAATAAAAACCCCACAGTTTTAATTTAGAAGTGGAAAATCATGTAGTATATGTTATTAAACATGTTATTGTTATTTTTACTGGGTAGCACCAAAGAGTTAGCAAAGGTCAGTGCCCCATTATGCTAGGCATTGTGAAAACACATGCAAAGCCCCTCAGCTTATAGTCTTCACTACAGTAATGGAATACAACCCAAGTGACAGAAAAAAGGCAGAAAATAGTAATAAGAACACAAGAGTCACACCAAAGGTCTACCTAGTCCACATTCTGCTTCTGATAGTGATCTGGAGGTGGAGTTCCAGGAAGAGCACAAGAACAGAGCAAGTGCATATGATGCTTCCCCCTGAGCATTCTTCCAATCTCCAAATCTTAATCCGTCAGCCCCAAATCAGATTTGGGGATGTGTTTCTGTGGTTTCATGGTTTCTGTGTTTCTCCAAACTCTGATTACTGGACAATGAGAAGACATATAAATTCGAAGTCCCCAAATCTTCAAATCTCCAAGCTAAAATTTAGTCTAATGAACATTGAAATTGATTCTCAAAAGCATTTTCCCATATTTTATCAAAGCCTTTGGAAAATATTGATTAAAAGTAACAACTCAGTGTTTTCAAAACAGAAGCACATTGCAGAGTCATTGCTGATATAGGAACTCCACATCACATGTTCTTATTCATACTCAATTTAAGGTGTGGATTAATTAAATTAGTCAGGCTAAAAGTCTATTAAATGAGGTGTATCTGCACTATGATAATCTTGAGACTTTGTGAGGCTGCCTAATAATGCTAATGGCTCTCTAGCACTTTTCTTGAGTAGGAACAGTTTAAAATTTCCTTACTATAAACTGGACACTTTTTTTTTTTTTTTTTTTTTTCAAATTAAATGATGTTTTACATAAGATTAAATGCATTTTTAATGTATTCAAGAGTTCCAGGCTTACCTATCCCTATTTTTTTTTTTGTTTTGCTTATACACATACATCTTTAGGAAACTGAATGTATTTAGATGATATTTTTAAAAACTACTTAAAGGGCTTAACAATCTAAGTCATTGAGATGCTTTTGAAAATGTTATTATTCAGAATAAACAATAAATTGCATGTTGAGTGAGATTTTAGATAGAATTAGCAGGACCTTGATTTAGCAAAGAAAATGTATTATATTTTTGACAACTCTACATGAGCACAGAAAGTCAGAAAAGCCACCACTATATGGCTGAAATGTTCAGATGTATTTTATAGGTTTTGTAGTTTTTATCTGGACTTCAAATGGTTCTTTTGTACTTTGATAAGGACTGACAAAGCATAGTATCTTTGATTATCAAAGTCTAGCAACATTCATTTCAGATATTCCAGTAAGATCTCAAAATTGCAAGAGGAAAAAAAAAAAAGGTACTGATAGAGTTTGTAGATGTATCAGAGACTGCACAGGTTTGTGCAGCTTATTAGAAGTACCCTATGGCGTAGCAAATTCATTTCCACATGTTCCTCAATATTCTCTACTGTTCATAAAAGTAACAAGATGATACTGTTCATAACTAGAAGTTAGAACAGATGTGGCATACCAATCTGGAAATCACTGGTTCCTGATTATAAGCCCTTCTGTAACATGTCTCTTTTACTGAATTTTAATAATGATTAGATTGCAAGCCTTGAAATGTAGCTCAGCTGAACAGATATCAAATGAAAAGATCAAGGGTGTCAGAAATTAAATTGGACACAATACATACTGCAAAAGAAAACACTATATATAAATAACGCTGTTTTTTTTCTCCTAAATACCCATTCTCTTCTATTGCTGCTAGCAATCCGAGTACATATTCCCTTGCTCTTTTCAGAAATTCCCTCTGTTCTGCTCTATACCTCAGGAATAATGGTAAATGCATTAAAAGTATCTCAGTATTAAGTTCAGCTATCAAAACAGCCATTTCATTCACAAATGCAGAGCCAAGAGACAGATAAAATCTAGAAATTTTATCTGACATTTAAAAATATGATCTTTTGCCTTCTAGGATGCAGTTTCAAAGCTACTGTTCCTCCATGTATATACACATGTAAATGTATGTCTAAGTGCATGTGTGCCTGTTCACAGTTCAATGTATGAGCATACATTGAATTGGCAAGTGCAAAGAGCGTTCTAAATGAGGTAACTCCCTTGCGAAATAAATACAATGCCGCACAACTCTACTCAGTTTCAGTGGATCTCTCTGTAAATCTGCAGAAAGCAGAAGAGCAGTCTCACGAGGCAGCATCAGCAGGGAGTAAGGGCTGTTGCAGTGTTGTCACATTTTAAAGCCAAGTACAAAGTGAGCTGTGTTGGGCATGAGCTTCTGTGAATGGAGAGTAAACTACAGGTAACCAGTGCCTCTTCCACGGGCTCATTTCTCCAGACTATTCCATATTTTAGAATGGGTCACTGCCGGACTGATTTCCAGCCTTCCATGGATGAATGCATGAATTTCTTGTAAGAACTTGTATAAACTGTGGTTCAAATTTCATTGAATCTGATGTCTGCCAAGAATAATATTTTAGTGGTGCTAAAGCCTCTGATAAACTATGTATTATAACCATAATTTATATGCATCACAGAAGTATATTATCTCAGAGTAAAACTAGGTTTGCTGCTTTAATCAGTACATCAGTGTTATAAATACAATCAGAATTATTCATTGCTTTTCAGTAAAAGGCTGTTTCTTTGATCTTTTAAAAGTTAGCCAAGGTATCTGGATTTGCTTTGTAAGGTTAAAAGTCACAAAATTATAAAATATTAAGAACTAACTTTCAAATGCTTTTTGGAAGAAGAGACAAGGTTCCTGTACAAGAACTGCAAAGCATTTCTTACAAACCTCAGGTAAATGTGTTGTAGGTTAGTGTCAGAGCACAGCTTCAGAACAACTTCAAAACTAATCTAAATTTCACAACTCTATAGTCTTATAATCTCTTGCTTTCCATCACCCTATCTCTGTGTCTTGGAAGTTCCAAGACAGCTAGTTCATTTGGCATTATTTCCTAAGGCACAAATCAAGTCCAAACTTGTCAAAGTAAAAATTTTTAAGACAACAATTTTCCCATGCAGGTATTCAGAATTATGGAAAATATACTCTAACTTTTCTCTAATGACAGTTAGGAAAAATACAGTGTTGTTTCTTGCCATAGTTTGCTCTGCTGTCAAGAATTGTCTGATTATACCTGATATATATGCATGTGTGTTTCCTAAATAGCTTTGAAACTCACAGACTGATTTCAACTGAAAAGGACATTTCAACTGAAAAAAGGACACATTTCAACAAAAGGACGTTGATTTCAAAGATTATTATGTTTCCATACATTCTGCAGAAATAGATGATCAAACTGAGGATTGGGACCATATAAGTTTCTGGCTGAGGGAAAGGCTGCAGAAGGAGTTCAAATTTTTCTATGATACCTGAGAATCTGCACGCCAGCACTTATAAATACTCAGCTGCAGGAAAAGCCTCGGGATTTTTGTACCATAGACCATCAAGGACGAGCAACCACAAGGCGCTAGTCCATAGGAAATGGGGCTTCATTCATGCTGCAGCTCTACATGCCAGTTGTTAGTTACATTACTTTTTCATTTAGTCAGACATGGATTTACAGCCAAGTGGAGAATGGAGGGTGGTGTGTAAGAAATCTTAGCCTCCCTTATTAACACAATAAAGTGCTGTGGATTTGTCTGGGATTTCTGATATCTGAGATCCAGCCAAAGTGCCTGACGTCTGGAAGTTGTGGCCAGTATCTGCACAACTCGGTCTCAGCATCCATCTGCACAAAGTCTCATGCTATGGGTTTACCACAGAAGTTTTGTGCAATTACCTTGTGCAGCTGCATACCTGTCTTTACATACCAGTTAAGGTCAGTGGGGGTGGAATTAGTTTAAGAAAAATTTAAGTAATGAAAACAATCACTCATTTCCAATGTTCCACATACAGATTATGCAGATAAGAGAGAATGTCATTCTCCCCGGTTTAGTGACTATTTGGAATGGATGCAAAAAAGAGATATTTGAAGGTATGTTAATTGGGAGAAGAAGGTATTGTGCATTTTGCAGAGGATGGTGGAGAACTCATGTAGAATTATTGTCTTCTACACAGTGTTGGGATTTAGGTAGTAGAAATTAATCTATACTATACAGCTCCTCTATAGTATTTAGCTCCTTTTCAAACAGTCAACCTGTCACAAGTGGGGTTCCCCAAGGATCAATACTGGGCCCAACGCTGTTTAATATCTTTGTAAGTGATCTGAATATGAGATCAAGTGTGATCAAGTGTACCCTGATGAATTTGCTGTTAACACCTCTCCTGGTTCCAGCTGGGATAGGGTTAATTTTCACCAGGAGCTGGACGGGGGCTATTCTATACCATGCGACTGCCATGTTCCCTATATACAGGGGGCATGCCCAAAGCAGGGGTGGGGGGAGGTATGGCTGCTCAGGAGTGGCCAGCTGGGCACTGAGCTCTGGGGCTGCGAGCAACCCGCACTGTGAAACATGGGTTAAGTGCCCTCTGATATTGTTGGGGTTTGGTTTGTTTGTTTTCTTTCCCTTTGCTGTCCCGTTAAACTATTGTTGTCCCAATCCATGAGTTTTGCCTCTGTCTTGCCGATTCTCTTCCCAAGCCCACTGCGGCGCAGGGTGGGGGGGCGGGGGGAGTCGGCGGGGCTTAGCTGCTGGCTAGGGCTAAACCTGGACAAAACAAATTAGTTGGGGAAGTGGACACTTCAGAAGGGAGAGCCACCTCCAGGAAGGCCTGGATAGGCTGGAAGAGTGGGCTAACAAGAGTGGGCTATGAAGTTCAACAAAGACAAATGTAAGGTCTTCCACTTGGGAAAACATAACCCAGGAGTGCAGCATAGGCTGGGATCTACCCAGCTGGAGAGCAGCTCTGTGGAAAGTGACCTGGGGGTCCTGGTAGACAACAAATTCAGTATGAGTGAACAGTGTGCTGCTGCGGCAAAGAAAGCCAACAGGACGATGGGTTGCATCAGCAAAGGCATCACAAGCAGAGATAAAGAAATAAAGTCATTATCCCACTCTACTCAATCAGGCCACACCTGGAATACGGTGTTTAGTTTTGGTCTCCACTATACAAAAAAGATGTGGGTAGGCTAGAGAGGGTCCAGAGAAGGGCCACAAAGACGATTAAAGGACGGGAAGCCTCTCATACAAGGAAAAGCTGAGAGAACAGGGTTTGTTCAGCCTTGAGAGAAGGTGGCTTAGGGGAAACCTTATCATCACGGTCCAGCATTTAAAGGGTGGCTACAAAGAAGACTAATACTCCCCTTTTACAAGGAGTCACATGGGAAAGAGGAAAGACAAGGGATAATGGGTACAAGCTACTCCTGGGAACATTCCAGTTGGACACAAGAGGAAAATTTTCATGATAACAACCAGCTACTGGAATAATCTCCCCAGGGAAGTGGATTCCCTGACACTGGACATTTTTAAGATTCAGCTGGACAGGGTACTGGGCCATCTTGTCTAGACCATGCTTTTGCCAAGAAAGGTTGGACCAGATAATCCTCGAGGTCCTTTCCAACCTGGGATTCTATGACATAGTCAATAGTGACATTATGAAGCAAGCTGATATATGAGGAAAGGCAAATTTTGTATTCATCTTATAAAATATTTCCATTTTGTGCCATTTATACAACGGATTCTGAGGCTCTGAAACAGGTGTATTTTATACAGTATTATGATTACTCTGATCCTGTTAGCTGCAACTGCTCCTGCAACTCCAAATACAATCAGGTCTTTCCATTTTGGAAACCAAGGGCTAGAAGGACTGGGGACTGGTATGGG
>JMFS01029496.1:0-57512 GCA_000699545.1 Podiceps cristatus | reverse complement strand
ACTTTCTTTTACTGTCATATCAGGTGGTTGAAACAGAAAATCACTCTTTCAGTTTTCCTTCAAGTGAAGGGTGTAGTCTTAGCAAGCTGTATTGTCTGACTTATGACTAACTTTTTTTTTTTTTTTTTTTTTTTTTAAAATTTTGGGGTAGACCAGCAGAATAAATAGATCTGTGCTAGTTTTGAAAGCTGAAAGCAGATTGAACTGTTCCTCCTTGGAAGGATGTGTGTTGGGGTTCTTAAAAAACAAACAAAAAAAAAAAACAAACCCAAAAAAAACCCCAAAACCCAACCAAAACCCCAAAATGATTTTGTAATCCTTGCTTTTAAGATTTATGCTATTCCTGGAACCATGTGGTTTGGTAGATATAGAGTTTAAGAAGTCACCACTGACCAAACAGGAGTTGGTTTAGACTCTTGTGTTTTGAGGGGAGGTGGAAATATAGTAAGTCTTAATTTCTTTTTATGGTGTTCATCCCACTGCCCATTGGAGACTGAAGCAGTCATCACAGTTGTTTATGTTGGTTGTCTGGGGGGTTTCTATTTGAATGTGGAGCAAGTATGCAACAGGGAGGGTGTACGCATATTTTTAGCTTTATTTTTTTCTGACAAAAGATACAAAGAATGGTGATATTCAAAAGTTAGTCCTGCATTTACTAAGTATGCTTATTAATATTTTTAGGAAGGAATCTATAAAAAATGTCTGAGGTGTAATAAATTCTGGTCATTATGCTTGTTTAATACAGTAGCGCTTCAGTGTA
This sequence comes from Podiceps cristatus, assembly GCA_000699545.1. NCBI lineage: Eukaryota > Metazoa > Chordata > Aves > Podicipediformes > Podicipedidae > Podiceps > Podiceps cristatus. The sequence continues at coordinate 56,752 of JMFS01029496.1, read as the reverse complement.
TCTTAATACAGAATTTCAACGTCTCTTTTTAAATGAACAAGTAAGTAAAAGCAGCAGAGAAGATGCCGGTTCCTGTGTTAGTTAGAGGTGGTAGCTGCAAAATGCTGTGTAGTTAATACATGTGCGAAGGTCAAGAAAGCCCAACCAAGCATTTAAAAATGCAACATATTGTATAAAGATACGTAAATGCATGCCTGCTCCAGTAGCTCTGGCTTTGTTAGCTACCTAAGCAGATGTAATGGGACAAAATCACACCAGAAAAACTTCTGTAGGAGAAAGCGAGCTCGGTTTGTCTCTGTTTCTGTAAAATGCAGGCTCTTTCAGCAAGGCCAGAGAGGCTGGCAAGGATGTTTGCTTTTAGGTAGAATAGCTTCAACTGTCCATAGGAACGGTATCAGCAGAAGCTGTGCAGGAATGTGTTAAATGGATTTCGCTGGGAGCTCTGTCTCCCAAGCCAGCCCTGGCTCCTCTGGGGTCCGCGCCAGCCCTCGGCCCGTGGGAGGAGTTGCGGTTGGATCTGCCATGTGCCCGTGCACCTTCCTTGGCAGAACGACTCTGCCCTGGGAGTCCTCTGCCTCTGCGTTCCCAGCCAGCAGCTGGAGCCAGGGTGAGCGGAGCCGCACCAAGTTTTGAGGGACTGGATGGTGGGACGGGTCAGCTGCTCTTCTGCCTTGAAAAGAAGTGATTCATGTAGGCCTTAAGAAGCCCTCAGAGGGGGAATTCAGGTTCTCCTCAAGACCTCGGTAAGAAATGCCAAATAGGCAAATTAGCCATTGATTTCTGTTACTTGCGTTGGTCTTCAAGTGAGCTCTGCTGCGATGCGTTGTGCTGTATGAGCTGTGTGCAGGGGGAGGGCCTTGCTCAGTCACCTGGCTTTTCAAAGTTCGATGTCTTAATCCCCAGACCTATTCAGGAATTCACTGTTTTCGAAACACAAATTTTCAAAGAAATACAGTAAGCACAGTTGAAGCATTTTTTTCCTTAAGAAAAAGGAGGTGGGGTGATGGTTTCACTTTTTAAATGTCTGTTGAATTTTCTAGAACCATTTTTCTCTTTTCTTTATTTTTTTTTTTTTTTTCCTTTCCTGTAAGAGCAGTCAGGAAAGCATCATGGATATTCAAGTGCTGACAATCCTTAATAGCCAGATGACATAGAGTACTTACTGTCAAAGGATGAGGTGTGGAAGGATTGGTGCATCCCTTTTTCTTTTTCGCTTTTGTTGCATCCCTAGGAAGAAACCTGGGTTTGGCCTGCAAATCCTGTGAATCTGTCTCTACAGATTTGTTGTTACGCTGATCAAATGACTAAATGTTTCTTGCAATCTTGTTGCAATTTGTCCCTAGCTATGTAACGGTATGTCCATGATTATTTAAGAATTATCAAGCAGCTGGTTTTCTGGGTAATAGGGAAATAGCCATGTCCCTGATGTGTTGAATGGTATGTTTGCTTTCTCTACAAGTCCTTAGGGATTGTATCTAGATTTAGTGTGGTGACATGAAGGCTTTTTGTAGAATTTTTTAAATATCAATAACTACATATCATATCAGTACGGGTAATATTTCTCTGATTCATTTGGTGTCCCACTTCATAAGCAAAGGGTAACGGGGTATTCTTTAGGGTTGTCGATTGCATATGTGCCTCTGCATTCTGCATGAACCAAAAGCCATAGGTGATGGGTGGCCCGGTGACGTGTATCAGGATCTACCTGGACTAAAGCCATTGGTAACTGAAGACTGGGAGTCATTCACGTGAAGGCAAAGCAAACACTGTAACTTCAGGCCACTTCCTAGTCATTACTTGGGGGACCCTGTCCTCAGGGTTTTCTTTATCACGAGTATAATGGTATCACCGCCCTGATACCAAAGCTAATTGAGGTGAAACTGGCTGTGGAGCAGGGCTAGAGGCTGAGGTGCCCTGTGCTGCTGCAGCGTTGCTGCCGGCTGAAGACGGCCGTGGGAAGAGGGAGGTTCATATCAGCACTCCTCTCCTTCACCAGACCTGATCTTTAGATTGGTAATAGCTTGGCAGCTCCAAATAAGCAATCTTTGTAATAGTTATTCTGTAATTTCCCATCACAGCTGAAGGAAGCAAAAAACACGCATTAACGGTAAAGTTTGGCATCTTAACTTCTGGGTTTGCGTATGGATCGGGCCTGTTGGCAGCTGTCACGGTCTCCAATGGAGATGATGTTGGCCACCAGTGAGTTACTATTCCTCAGCAATCAAAGAAAATCTGTATCTAGGGTGTGTGTATGGAGGATGAGAGGGAAGATGGGCGTGAGTTCAAGGCCTTCTGTTTCCTTTTGCTGTGCTATGTGGTCTGCTGGCTGAGCCAAGACTGACCTACTCAGAGTTGGCTTTGGGAAGGCTGGCAGCTTTCCATGTTGGGTCCCTACAAAATGCTCCTGCAGCTGAAAAAAAAAAAAAAACCCCAACCAACCCAAATTAATAATTGGGCAGGCTAGGAAAGAGGAGAAAGAGGGTTGCCTCAGTGACGGGAGGTTTCCTGTGGGGCTGCAGGGATGCGGAATGATCTCTCCTGCCCAAGCTCCCATGCGGCTGCTTTTCTGCGCTTGCACTGTCCGAAGCTGCAACGCTTGTGCCACGTGAGTATGTGAAAGGAACTGCTGAAACAAGGTCCTTCTTCGAGAGGAAGTCACTTATCTCTGCTCTTTCTTGGTCACGATATGAGGCATACATTACTAGTAACTTATACAGCTTCTCTTTAGTGTGTTCTTGGAACTAAATTTGTCCTGTGTAGTACAAGTTTTCATCCAGTTTCCCAGAAACTAGGATCAGTTCCTTGCACAAAACTCCTCAGGTAAATTTGCGCTCTCATTTGCTTTCAAGCAGGAGTTACAAACTTCTTTCAGTTGTTTAGCAAATAAAGATACACAAGTGGAGGTTTGCAGAGGCTTTCATTCGTCGAGGCTAAATGTAATTTCTTTCTTCAGGAAGATCTTTTTACATGCTGTACTGAGTGATAGTCCGCTAAAATAGTATGAAAATTTTTCTTCATGAAATTGTAACTGTGTTCCATTACATTAGTTTGGCAGAAAACTATGACACATGGTTTCTACTATTGAGAATAAACCAGTATTACCCGTTTTCATTGTGCTTCACTTGATTTAGCTTTACTATAATAATTATGAATTGAGCCTGTTTGTTGTCTAAATGATAGATCAGTGGCTTGTACAAATACTCTCCTTTTAGACATCCTTGCCTGCTTGTCCAATGTTTTTTATATTACTGAATGCATTGTGGGAGGCAAAAAGATGGGTCTGCGTGTGTAATGTAGCAACATTGGAATGAGAACTTCACAGAGAGCGTAAAAAGAGAAGGACAACAGAGACTAATTGTATGAAATTCCTTTTATGCACACGTTCTTGAGTTTGAATAACTAGTATGTATTCAGCCTGCTGGATTAGAAAGCTTTGGCTCTGCATGTGTAGCATAGATGTTGCTCTCAAAATAGGAAAGCAACTCCCCCTCCCCCCACGCTATTCTGGTTAAAATTGATCCGGTACCCTGTTTTGCTCCTACTGAACCCCCAGTAAAGCATGTTTAAAGGCTGAATAATTTGTAATGTTAGGGATATAAACACTGCACTAAATAGCCCGAGTGTTGTTTTTGCTTCTCGATTGCTAGGTGTAAGAATCAATCACCCCAGACTTTAAAGACTCAACTCCCGTGTCAGGACTTGGGTTTCTACCTGCAAGATGGTGCTTGCAGGGGAATGACTTTCTCAATAATGCCTATTTCACTTAGTTTATACAGTCTCTTAAGCAGGGAAGCCATCCTTCTAAACACTGTCTTCCAAATATATGCAAAGAGTATGAACTACACTTCAGAGGGCTTTTCAGCATGACATACCACTACTGAAACAAGCTTTAATTTCAAAGGTGGGTCATAAGCACCAAGACATTTGCCTAAAGAACAGGCATGAGATTGCTTTCCACTCATTGTATTAATGCTATCTGGCACAAGTATAGCACCTGTCATCTATACCATTCCCACAAGTATTTTGTTACAGGTGGGAACCTGCTTAGGTGTTGGGATTTCATACCTCTTTCTTTAAAAAATTATGCTTGGACTCAGTATTTTATTTTGCTTTCCAGCTCTGCTATCCCTGACAGTTTCATGGGAGTCTGTTTAAACTCTGGAAAACTGGGAGGGAAGAGAGCTTGGAAGGGGAAGAAACTTTGTGTTAGATGTCTCTCATCTAACCCCATCATACTCAGAAGTACCTTTCTAAAATAAGAGAATTTAGGTAGAGGCCTTTTACTAGGAACGCTTGGGGAGCAAACAGAATAAACTTCGTCTTGGTTTCAACAAAGATTCATAAAGCTTTCCCAATTTTTAAGCAAGGACAAAGAACATTCCAGCAAAAAACATACAGCAGTAATCTCAGTGCATTGGGGTGACATGTTGTTAGGTCCAAATAAGTCGGAAAGTATGCGCTAGATTGAATCCAGATTAGCAGAAGGCAAATGGTGCCACCACTTTCATAGGGCTCCCTCTGCCTGCCCCAGGACCCTGGGTGCAAGGTAGGTGTGCTCCAAACTGAGGGTAGGCTGTGAAAATCTCTTCCCATAGTCTGTTTGGAGTTCTGCACTGATGGCAAGTCTCTTAGAGCAACAGGACCCACTACCACCTTCACCTTTCTCCTAGGCTACTCCCATGTCATTTTGGTGTCTTAAAAGTTCTCAGGCTTTACACAGCAAGTGCTCTGAGGCCTTACTGAAGGCCGTAATGAACAATGACTAGTCTATAGGTTGATAGTCCTGTATCTTAGGAAGAGATGGCAGCTGAAGGCAAATGGGTGCTGTCCTTAATGAAAGCTGGTAAACTTCATGGTCTCTGAGCTAGTAGGAGACTTATTTAGGCAAACTAATAAAGCTGCTTGTACTTGTACTTTCCTTTGTTACCTTGTTTGTTTCTCACTATCTCCCTTGTTTTGTTTTGGTTTGTTTTTTCTTGCATGTAACTTTTCATCTGAATATATATGATGATATATTTTTCCTGGTCAATGGAGTGAGCTCCTTGTCCAGCTGGTGAAAATCCCTTGCTTCTCATGGTTGACACGAGCATGCTGTCAGCTCCTCAGTCCTCCATTCTGCTTGTTAGGTGATCCATCTCTGGATACCATCCAGTTGACAAAGCCTGTTTCCTCAGTGTGGCTCACTGTGTCTGCTGTGATTTCCAAGTGGGCCTATTTGAAGATGCCAGAAAAATAGGTTTATCCAGTCCAGACATGATTGTATGAGTAGCCCATTTGTTGCCTATTTCCATTCAAATTATTACTGAAAATTAACTCCTACAAGCATAAAACAGATGAAAATGAATAGTAATACAAGTGCAGATATCCAAGATAGTAGTCAGGGCAGCAAAAAAAGGTGTCAAAATAACTATCATTGCATGTTTCCCCAAGATACTCTTTCCATGAAGAGACCCACGTCTTTCTGCCCCCTCGAATTTACAGGACTCGAATCCTTTTCTCTGGCTGAGTCTTGCCTGACTTGCCAACTCTCCTGCATGTGTGACCTGTTCTGGAATGAGGAAACGTGTAGTGTCTTTTCCCCTCCTGCCTCATGTATGGTTAAACCTATAGAAAACTGTGAAGGAAGCTCCGGCATGCTGTTCCTCTGACAGCCTTCTGCAAATACAAGCTATTAATGACCATTGCCTTTCATGGGCAAAAGCAGTACTGGCAATTCCTGTGTGCACTTTATTTAATGGCGTAACAAGCAAGCACATTAGCTATTTTTATTCAAATGCCCAGACATAAGCCAGTATGGCAAAGTGACTATGAATGTCTGCATAGCTAAGTGAAAATACAGCTGCCATTTAAAACAAAATCTTTTTCCTTTAGTTACAGGTTTTTGAGAGGGTTCAACCAATGATTATCTAATCTTTCTAATTGAGCTGCGGTGAGGATTTTCAAGATTTTGCATTAAAATAGGCGGAATGTTCTTTTCAGTCCCTGACTTTGCCTACTGTTTCAGTCAACAATAAGGAGGTAATGCAATAGGGGAGGTGGGTGGGGAAGGGGGGACTGATTCAGGTTAAAGGTTCAGGTCTTGTCCTTTCAGGCAGCTTCGGGACTATCTGTTCTTACGTGCCTCTTAGCGGCAGGCACACAAAAAGAGCCGAGTACAGTGACACCGTTAGCAAATGCTAGCTTAGAGAGACGCAGTGTTTGTTCTGAGAATTTTTATAAGCTGCCAGGTCCTTCAATGGTGGTTTTTTTCTCTTTTTTCTTTTTAATTCTTCCCCTTTTTCTGTGAAGAGCCTGTCTAGTTTGGCAGAAAAATGGCTTTCATGGGCTGATGAATAATTAAAAAAAAATTTCAAGATAATATTGATGATTTAAATCTTTGAATGTTTCAAAACCAAGAATTTATGTTATGGATTAACTTGGGAGGGATGTTGAGCATTTACATCTTTTTGTGTGTACATGCTCAGTAAATAGTTATAACTCAGTACTGACATCCTTGGTCTCCAGTTCAATTTTGCTTTTTAAAAAAAAAAAAAAAAAAGGAAGAAAGAAAACATAACTTTAAGCATATGATAGATGTTAGAGGTCCTAAGGGAAAAAAATCGCTTAATATTATGCTTTTTCTGACCTGGAACCTGCCTGATCCTGGAGTAGATATCCATTAGTAGCACATCTTTATATATATTTGCTTGACTAAATGATAAAGTACGCTTACAAAAATCTTCTTGATATATCCACCAGTGATGCATTTCTACTGAGTGCTTAATATTTGGCCCAACTGGTGGTAATTGCTTTTCAGTACAGTCAAGCATTATTCTTAGCTATTTATCACTTATTTACCTGTTTTTTCCATTTATGTTGGCAAAGTGAGAATCTTCAACCGTAACTTCCTGCTTGAAAGGTCTCTCCCTTTCAAATGTCAATTGCTATACATCAGAGCACAGCTGGAGAAGTCTACCTATTGGTAGAAAATAGCTTTACTTTTTTTTGGAGAGGTGGAGTGGGAAGGGCGTCAAGTAGATCAGCTGCTTTAGGACATGATGAAAGTAAAATAATGAAATGACCAACGCATAACCACATCTTTCAGCTTCTCCACCAGCAGTAAAATAGGCTTTCTTGAATTCAGAATTCTGCAGAATTGGTTCTGATTCATGTTTAAATGACTAACTTGAAATCATAGAATCATAGAATAGTTTAGGTTGGTCTTCTGATGTCTGTGGACAGAGCTGTGACCCTTCTGCTTTTACTCAAGATACGGTTAAATTGTATTACAGTGGAAAAATATTAAGGCTTATCACTTTCTGGAGCTGAAGTTTCAAATGATATTCCCAGTTTTAAAAGCTGTGATGTATTAGTGTCAGCTTTTGTGAAAATACTTGAAAAGGGAGATATGCACAAGGAACAGAACTAGAGAGAAAGAAGAAATAGGGAATAATGCAAAAGAAGAGATATTGATCAGATATTAGAAAAATATACCACATGGGCTATTAAAGGGAAAAAAAGAAGAAAGTAAAGTTAAGAGATAAAAATATTTTTTAAAAGGAAGAAATAGGTTCTGCATTAGTTGCATGTGAAAATGAGCCTTTTAAATCACAGAAAACATAGTTCTAATGTGACGGGATAGGATTGCTCCACTTTGGCTAGTAATACTAAGCTTGTAGTAGTAGATAACAAAAGAGTTATTTTCTGTGTGCATGAGGAAAAGCCATTTGACAGGCTCAGTGAAGCCTAATGACAAGTTAGTGCAGGGAAAGATGTAGCTTCCAGTGGGTTCATAGTAGTAAATACTATTTGTGGTTCTAGAAAATACCTTGTAAAGATTGCTAAATAGTAATGAACTGTGCATTTTGTCTTTCTGAGTCTGTATGTTGGTTTATAATACATGTAACTGAAAATACATATTAAAAGTGAGAAATGCTGGTTTAGAATATGTAGTGGCTGTCAGGAGAGTAATATTGAGTGGGTTTGTGGTTTTGGTCTTTATAGCTAGGCATTTGTAAATATTTAAGGATGAGTTGATTTCAAAATGTTGCATTGTAGACATGATCTTCATGTTGGAAATTTGTAAGGTTCAGAGACTTAGGCTTCAAATAGCATGCTCCCGAGTCCATGTAAAGACATGTCTTTCAATGCAACTGAGAGGGTGGGAAGGAGTGGAGAAAATGACCTGTCTAAACACTTCTGTTGTGAGTTGCTATTTTTCATCATGTTGTTAGTAATTTTCCCTTTTTTTTTTTTTTTTTTTTTTTAACTGTGTATATATGTAGCTATTCTAGGTGGAAGAGAAGCTTTTATCTTAAAAAAAAAGTTGGCAAATTTGGTGTTTGCTTCTAGAAAATGTTCAGTTCAAGACCCTCCTCTAACAAAGTTGCAGGTCCAAATGTGCCAGCTTCCCCAGGCCCCCGCTGTTTGTCTTCTGCCATTTTTGAGTTATGTTATGTTATGTGCTGCCATTGGTGTCAGTGCTTTGTAAGCACAACTAGTCAGTGCCGCAAGGAGCTTTAACCTAAATAGAGAAAGCAGAACAATGGTAGCCTAAAGGCTATTGACAAAGTGTCCTTTTCTAGCTGTGCTGGTAGAAAAGGTTACCGAGTCCAGCTGCTTGACACAGCCCCTCTGCCTCTAGCTGCTGCCCTGAGTCTGCTGCTTAGAGTAGTTCTTACGATTGCTCATGCTTCACTTGAGGCCAAGTCAGAGAATGAACTTGCATGAATTCTGCTGTTTGAGCTAACCCATTTGTGTTTTGCTTGAAGCAGACCAGAAATCCATCATACTGGTTGCTCCATAGGCTCTAGGTGGTCATTGACTCCATGCCAGACTTTAAATTACCTGCCTTTGTCACACATAGGCAAGCCTTAGAAGTAAAATACTCTATAGACCATTCTCTCCTTTCTTCTGCATTCTGCCCAACTTGCCATTACCCTTGTTGACCAAAAAAAGTGAAATGGGAGAACACTAGTGTGGGTCCACTGAAACCGGTGGATGTCTCTCAGGTTAGGGCAATGTAGCGCGCGTTTCTACAGCAGGTAACAACAAACTCTCCCAGTTACTGTGATTCTTTTCTCGTCTTCCCAACCACCGTCATTGCAAACTCAATCTTTTAATGGCTCTCAGGATCCCAAAGTGAGCCAGAGCCGGGAACCAGAAATGGCTGAAGATTATTTGGATGTGGTTTATTTATGTGTTTGTTTATTCTAGTTCCTTGTACAGTTACTTTGTGACTGACTTATCTCTTCGAGTCAGCCCACTGAATTAACACGTGAGCTGGCATAAGGGGCATGGTTGCTCTCGGGAAGCTCTGATGTATCTTCTTTTAATCTGCCATGGAGTGTCTGCCCTTTCAGCCAAGGCTCTGAAGCAGCAGTTCTTGGAGCAGCCGAAGGTGTGATGGGCTCTGCCTCCTGTTGATGCCTCTGCCTGTTGGGAGGGTAGGAATGGGCTTAGTGGTTTACTAGCCAGGCATGCTCCAGCAAAAGAATTTCCTCTTGTTCCAGAGACCCGTCTTTTGCCCTTGTTTGGGGGCTTTCTGTGTGCTTGGACCACAGGCCAAGACTTGAGGTGTCCACAGCAGTTCCCTGTGTCCTGCAGTGCAGGTAAGCCTGTTGCAGCCCATGGCAGTCTGGAGGGAATTATTGAAACTCAGAGGAATTCCTTTTCAAGCTTGTCTTTTTGCAGAGGCAGCAAGAAGTGTAGTCATTGCATAGATTTGCCCGCTGGAAACTACGACTGGAAACATCGATTCAAGCTAAAACACTGATAGCTGTCTGGTTGTCGCTGTGCACTCAAGTTAGCTTGGCTTGGCTTCCCAGACGTCCAAGAGCTTTGTGCTCCATGGACAACTCTGGCTTGTCTGCCATCTGACAAGTTTAGAACTGGAGTCCTGTCAGGATGCTTTTCCTTTAAAACAGTGGCAGGACATATAATACGTGTGTGTATATATATGTGCGTGTGTGTATTTTTATATACATACACACAAGTGCAAACTGCGTATCCATATATACATGAACACATGCATATGTGTGTATATACACCCACACTCTGTCCAGAGCAGCTTATATCTTAAAAAGCTTTCATTCAAAGTAATTTCTCAGTGTTTTATATGATTAAAAAAAAGCAATTAATTAGCTAGCAAAGCAAAACAGCCTTGCAGATAAGCCGCCTTAGGCTATGTCTAGGTATAATGGATTGAGAAGATCTGGATACATGGTCTTCATGGAACATTTAGTATGTACTTTTAGTGGTTATAGCTATCTGAAGTAGGCAGGTAAATTTTGCACATTCTTTAGCTTGTAATGCATTTGTTTGAATATGCTTGTGATTTCTGATCATTACTTGGTCTTTCAAAGGAAATTGAAATAATCCTTTTTTACTGAAAACTTGAAAGCATTTCCTTGATATCGTACTTATTTGGTAAAATGGAAAGTCTCTTTTCTGCTTTGAGAGTGGCTGGCTAGTGATGCCTATTGAATTTTAACATGGTTGGGTTTTTTTTTTTTTTGTTTTGTTTTTTTTTTTTTTTTTTTTTTTTTTTTTTAATTTTTCACCTCATATTAGTTCAAATGTTTCTTCAGTGTCTTCAGAGTTGTCATATGGAACTTTCGTTTTCCTCACTTGTTAATTGCTTCTGTCATCTCTGCCCACTGCTGTGGGGGAGGTGTTGATTAAACCTAGAACTTGATTTAGTACTCCCATTCCTCTTTGGGGAGTGGGAGTTCTGACTTCTTTTTAATCATAACATTGCATTTTTTGGAATACTTTCTCGTATGCTGATACCAGGGTTATCTTCTTGGGGTCCTGCCTCGAGTAACAAGGTTCTGCTGGTTCAGCTGGAGCTCTGCAGGGTTCCTGTTGCTGTGTGGCTGCTTGCATTGCTGTAATGCAATGGCATCCACACTGGAAGCGATGGCGTTTCAGATCTCGTAGATCTCCCGTATAGGGCAGATAGGAATCCAGAGCATCCTACTGATGGAACTGCTGTCCCTACAGCATGTCGGCGCTAATCTTGTTAACTGGTGGCATTTTGTCAGCTGAGGGCTTTTGTCATTCAGGGAAGAGACTTTTTTCCCCAGACCGTGCAGAGTGAGTTCTTCTGACTTGCATCAAATTCGTGTGTGGGTTTGTACAAACAAGTCAACTAAAGTAGCCTGTTGACACAGCTCTGCCATTCAGCCAGGTGCAAAGCTGAAGTATTAACCTAAAAAGCGGTTAATTTCCAATAACTTCATCCGGTATTGTTTCTGTCAACGTAGATACCAGTTTGTCTTTTTTTCTTCACTGCTCCTCTGAGGTTTTCTTCCCATCTCCTCAGTGGTATGGGGGTGTGCATATGTTTGAAAATATCATATTTTTCTGATAATTCAGATGCCTTGAAATTTTGTGATGAATTGACCCTAGCTGGATGCCAGGTGCCCACCAAAGCCACTCTATCACTTCCCTCCTCAACTGGTCAGGGGAGAGAAAATACACTGAAAGGCTCGTGGGTCAAAATAAGGACAGGGAGATCACTCAGCAGTTACCATCATGGGCAACACAGACTCATCTTGGGGAAATTAGATTAATTTATTACCAATCAAATCAGAGTAGGATAATGAGGCATAAGTAAGTCTACATAAAGTTCCTTTAAACAATTGAGTTGACATGCTCAAAGACACATGGGCAAATTTAATGGTGCGTTCGGGTCAGATGAAGAAAGGTGGTTCTGTGTCCTCCCCCATTTCTTGCCTTATGCTGCTTTATGCCTATCAGGTCTGCCAGAGGTTCTGTGTGGCTACTTTTAAACCAGTTTTTCTAGTACTGAAGTTCACAGATTTTTTTTTAAATTTCTTTCTTTTTTTCTGTCATCTATACTATGTTTTACAAACACTTCGTACCTGTGCTGGAATGACTTGCTTTAATGAGCATTAAATATTTCTGTTATCTGATCAGCCCTTACATTCTTTAATTCCTTCATAAATCTTGAGGACATGGTGGCTTACTGTTAGGTTGGTTTTGGGTTTTTTTCCCTTCTCTTCTTCTGACATTTCGGTCCTGACAGTAGATCATCTTAGTCTATCACAAACTTATCTTTTGCCAGCATCCCATGTGGGAGAGGCTCTTGCAAAGAAACCTATTTTTGCTCTCTCAGCTATTATTATCTAGTTGCTAGTATCAAATTTAATTGCACCCTTCCATTTTTGTGCACCAGCTCTTACAATTTTTCTTATTATTTTGGTATGTTTTTCCAATCTGATACTCTCTGTTCTCCTAAAGCTTGCTTTTTTTTTTTTTTTTTTTTTTTGGTTGGTTGGTTTTTGGTTTTGTTTTTTTAAATCTGCTGTCATTTATTCTGCTTTCTGTTTCTTTATCCAGGCTTGGATTCACATTTTTCTGGGATATGCTCATTTGGCCTGTGTAACCTCATGAAAATGTTACCATTTAAACATAATGCCTCTTTTCTTCCCTGGCTTCCTGTTCCCTTTCCTTGTGAAGTGGTATGTATACCTTCCGCAACTTTCAGACTCAGCTGGGAGCTAAACATGCAGCTTTTAATTTCCTCTCTCTCCTTGAATTGAGGGTCTTTTGAACCGGCAGTGTCTTAATCACCGTCTCTGAAAAGTAACGGCATGGTACTAGTTTTGGTAGAATTCCTTCCATGAGTGTGCTGAACTCGGTTGTATTATGGCCACCATCATTTAGCGGTGAGTTAATGCAAACAGTAAACTGGCTTTCCAACATAGTACTAAGATTGGCCTAGTGAGGAGCAGGAGAAAAGCTTAATTTCTTATTTCCAGGTAAAGAACAAACACAGAACTGAAATTGTTCCTTGGCATGTCTTGCAGTGGTTGAAAGGCTAAATTGAAATGTAGGCTTTCCTTCGTCAAATTAAATTCCTCTTGCATTTGGCATGGTGTTCCCCTTACTTCCTTCTCTAAGCAGAATTGGCTTGACCCTTCCCCCTTTTCCACAGTAACAGTGTGATTCCTTGTTTAATTTGTGGGAACTGCAAGAGCTCTGATGTTTTTCCTGAATTAAAGATGCCAGATTTGTAGTGATTTCTTCCTCCTCCCTGTTGTTCCTCCCCTCCTCCTGACAGCCACATACAGACCTTTCGGGGAGTTGGTTTGTTTTTATTTTCCCTGAGGTAAAATCTCTTCCTCATCAGTCTTCATGTCAACTTATGGTTCCTCATATGCAGAGTGCTTCAGTTGACTTCAAACGTAATGCCAGTGCCATTTTAGCAACTAAAGGTGTAAGGAAGGCTGGACCCATAGCATCCTGTGCTCTCCACTTTTGTGTCAGCTGTCTTCCCTTCATTTTGGGAGCATGATTCTCTAAAATCCTTCCTGATAGTTTCCATCTTGAAATACACTCTGTCCAGAACGACATGGCATCTCTGCAAGCATAAAATTGTTACGAAACACTAAGCACAGAGAACTCGTTATCAAAATACTTGTTGTTTTTTTGGGTTTTTTTTGTTTTTTTTGTTAAGGTCACTGTTGTGAAATTGAGTGATTAAGAAGTGTTACTCCAGAAGTAGAGAAAAGGTATTGGAGATTGCATATTTTTTTTTTTTTCCTGCAAAAACAATGCTGTCTTGAGACCCAATTTCTCTAAACCAAGTTGTAATGAAAATATACTGAAATCCTCAGCTTTAGCTTGGTTGTATCAAATACTTGGTAGAACTCCAAAGTGGTAAATAACTCAGTTATTTTCTTTATGGAGTACTAATCTTGTTTGCTTTGGCATCTAAAACCAAAGTCGTAGCTTATTTTTACTTAACACATGCTTTTTTTTAGAGTATCCCAACCACGCAGTAATACAGATATTTACTGCAGAACCCAGGAGGCCAGGCACAGACTGTGGACTCTGCTGTGTTTGGTGGTCCCCAAGGCAGAGAGGAGTGGTGTCCACCTAGGCAATTCTGGTCAACGTTGTAGTCTTAGTACTGATGCCAAAGTCCTTGTATACACTGTGGCAAAGTAGTGGGTTTGGGCAGTGTTTGGAAAGGGCGTGAGATAGGTGAGGGTCTTGTGTTATCTGGTATGGCTTAAGAAGAAAATAAAGATGCATCTGGTCAAAGGAACAGGTCTGGAAAATTACATTTGCTGCAGTTTTCTGCATAGGTCTGAGCAGCATAGTCATGGCCAAAGGAAATGCTACTGTGCTACCAGCAAAAAGAGATCATGTGCCTAAGTGAGCAGTTTTAATCATCTATGGTCTTTAAATTGTCTTAATGCCAACTGGAAAAAATGGGCAGGATACAACACTAGCTTTGATGTAGAAGTCTAGGGAGAAATCTGTCATGAGATGAAGCAAGTTGATGGGAAAAGGGAATGCAGAAAGGGCAGCCTCTCAGCTGTAGCAGATTTTTTTATGTCCTTCAGGAGGATACTAGAAATTATCTAAACATACAATGACTTGATTTGTAGGTGAAGCCATTAGGTAGTGATGTGTTTTTTCTAGATTGGCCATCAGTTAATCATGTTTTCTCTCTCTCACTGTTTTTATTAAAACGTGTGGTGGTTAAAATCCCTAAGAAAGTGTAGTGACATCTGAAGTTGCCTGTCTTTTCAGGTACTTCTGTTTGCAGCAAGAATTTTTTTCTGTTGATGACTGCCAACAGTTGGCATGCCCAAAATGACATCTTCGAAGTAAGTCTTCCACAAATTAAACCACCTTTCTTCTGTAACTTCTGGTAATAATTCCTGTCTTTCTACTGTTTCTCTTGAGACTGTGTTGAAAAACGTTTTTGGGGTGTTTTTTTTTTGTTTGTTTGTTTTGGTTTTTTTTTTTTCCCTAAATGTATTATTAGGTTTGCTGTGGAGGTTTTAACAGATCTAATTTTTGAGACATCAATCTAAGACAAGACAAGGTGTCAAAGTGATGGGTTTGCATGTGGTGGTTCCTGACAGTCCCCAAAACATAGTTCATGTAAATTTGTTTCTGCTCCAGGAAGACACATCCCTTCAACCACTGTTGTTGCTGTGTTCCCTGTGAACTTAGTGAAGTAGCGCATGTGTGTGTGTTAAACTGAGCTTTGCTTTCAGGGCATTTTTTTTCAGGAAATTCAAAACTACCACAAATTGGTAAGTTTTCTGATTGAATTTTCAGATCTGACTGTATTTTTAAAAGGCCTAATAGCTGCTAATATGTAATGCTGGGTTTTCACTGAACTGTTTCTATAGGATGCCACAAATTCATTTCTCTCTTAGTGTGGCTGTCGACCTCAAGCAGCTTAACTATGTTCATAGTTTTATAACAGATTAAGTAACTCTCCTTTGGGTTTAAAAATTCAAATTGAAAGACAGTTGATCGTGATAATAATATACACAAGGTAACAAAATTACCAGACCTTGCAGGAGGCTTAATCTCTTGTTCTTTATGGTTTAGTTGAAACCTGTGAAACATAAGAGGTAGCCTAGAGTTGCTCTTCTCCTTCATAATTATTCAACTTTAAGGTTTTCTTTTTAAGGACAGTCAGAAGATGCCTATCTTGGTAAGCCTGATGGCAGCGCTGCCTCCAGGCTCCATCTCTTCGCACGTTGGCTGCTGTCTTTGTAAGGTTCTGAATGCTTCTGGCACGGTGGATGCAACACGCCACTCCTGCTTGGGCCATCAGTAGTCTAGAGATGGATTTTGCAAGTTTGTCTGTGTCTGAAACTATTGGTAATCTAATTGCTGGGTTCAGCCGTGGAACTTGCTCTTTAGAAAAGCTTTCTCCTGGATAAACCTGAACGCAGAAGAGAAGAGCAAGAGTTGGGTGGAGTACCATGGGAATTGCCTTTAGCCTTGCTGGATGGACAGACAGTCTGTGACAGGCCCCAGGAAGATTTGATCATGCCTTAAAAATATTAAACAAAGGTATCCATATTTAGAGTCTTAGTTTGGTCCTCTGTGATCATTTATCCCTTAAAAGAAATGTGAATTCTGAGTCAGTAAATCATTTACTTGATGTCAGTTGTTCACCAAGAGAATTTTGGATATGACTATGGTTTTGTCAAAATAGAAATGCGCTAAAAGATACTTACTTAGACTATTCAGCATTCTGTCTGGGAGCCGCTGCTTTAAGTCACGGGAGTTACATGCGGTAGTAAGTACAAAATGCAGTGAAGGAATAGACCATTTTGTTGCACGGCTCTGTCTTTGTTGAGGGGTGACAGCATGAGTGTTTAGTCAGATGTTCTTGGAGCTGGTGAGCTTTGTCATGCAGAACAGGATTGTGCTTTTCTGTGTTTACAAGCTCAGGAGCTGGTAGTAAAAGTGTTGTCGGTGGGTAGGCAGAAGGAGAAGCTGGTGTTCCTGGGTAGATGATCTGTGCCACTTCACTTGCTGTCTGGAGTGGGGCAGTTTCCCTTGGGAGTCCTTGTTGCATTCGTTGGGAGCCAAAGTACAACAAGAGAAATTTTGTCCCCTGCTGTTTTCCTTATTCCAGTCTACCTGAAGCAGAGAAAGCATGGCTCCAAAGTTGTCATTAAGTTTCCTAAGAATACTTTTATTAACTGTACTTGTCTGTACAGTATAGTTTGACAAGATTAGCAAAGCATGGAGAGCACTTCCTACTGTTAGGCTTAACGTTTTTCTTTCAATGACAAAGTTATTTGGATTTGGCACAGTCTCTCTCCTGCAAACTTCTGAAGTGCAAACAGCGATGACCTGGCAAGCAGGGCAGTACTGGTAAGAGGATATTTGGGCCAAGGATTAGTAGCCAAGCTCTTACCTTTTTGCATAAGATTTTAACAGGAATGCGAAGCAGATGGAATCGCCGTTAAATAATTACTCCTCGATTGTGTACCACCAAGGAAGGTGCTTATGCAAGGAATGTCGCTGTCATGCTACATAAGAATGAGGACGCTGTGCTGAGACTGTGTGAGCAATCATCACGCTGGTGCTTTCTCACACTTGCCTCTACAGACTTGTGCTGGAAGAAGTTATTAACTTGAGTTTCACCTTAACCACACCCAAAAAACTATGGCAGTCTAGCATGAGGGGCAATGGTGCACTTCGAACTGTGCCACGAGGCTTTGGATTTTTAGACCCATGCAGCAGGCACCATCCCTTTGTACCAGTGGAGCAGGAATTCTCTGGACAAGCCCCCCTTTCATGTCCAAGCAGTGTGCACTTTGTCTTTTTAAAGCCATCGGCTCCTGGGGACAGCTGTAGGTTTTGTGGATTAATATGGGGTGGCTGGGTTCATCTTTTTGGGGCACCAGTGTGTTTTTCCTCTCCTTCAGTTATTCCAGCATACTTCTCATTCAGCTCCAATTTTATTTTTCCTTCAGCTTGGTACTGATGGAAAATAAAATTGGTTTTACTTTTTAAAAGCTACATTATTACCTCCTCTTGGCACTTTGGATTTGTGCTTGACCACCCCTGCTGTCTGCAGCAGCTTCTGAGTGCAGGTGGTAAGATTATTTTCCATTCCTTATGCTGTCTCTGTGGCTGAGCAGCAATAACAACACAAGGGATCACCTGCTTTCCCTGGTGTTCGGTACTGTAATGGCACACAGTACAAATTTGCTGAACAAACCGTTCTGGATGTGGCGGTGAGGCGGACAGTGCAGTTTGGGATGCTCGGCCTTAGTCCATCTGCCCCACGTTGTGGAGTGCTGTGGAGAAAGTATTTAGCCTGGGTATGGAAAGCTCTGCAGCCATGCCGTGGGGTGAGCTTGCACAAATAAACCTTCCTTTCTATCAAGGCTAGTTTGAGCACCAAGTTGGTGGTTTGGCTCACAGCTGGCTTGAGAGTCTTAGATTTAAGCATCTCCTCCACACACTGTCTGTCCCTGTGCTGAAGCATGCTCAATGCCCGTGCAATATCAGGAGACTTTAGCTGCCAAACACATCTGGAAAAAAAAAAAATCCTTGCAGCTTGTGGCTGTTTGACTAAAATTCAGGTATATGGCCATAGGCATACGAAAAGGCATACCTTTGATGCCAGGTGGTCTCCCCGCCAAGCCTAGTTGGTTCTCAAGAAGATCTTAACGTGGTTATGCTTTCAACAGAGTGCCAGAAAGCTGAACCTTGGCAAAACTATGCTTTAAGCTGATGGCAAGAACAAGATTAGGAAGAATGTTTTAGTCCTGGATAGGTAATGTAGCTACAGGTAGAGCAGATACATTTTTTTTCTAGATCTAAGCCAGTGGGGTTTTTTTTGTGGGTTGGGGGTTTTTTTGGTGGTTGTTGGTGTTGTGGGTTTTTTTGTTTTGTTTTGTTAGTATTTTGCCTGTTCTGAAGCACGCTAAGCTAAACTAAAATTTAGTTATTCTAAAAGATTCTTTGGATTTGTGCTTGAATTTGCCCAGCTCCCAGGTTATGGCTTATCTGATTTCGATAACGCATGCCCAAGGCATTTACTGCTCTACCTTGAGCCTGGTGGTGTTGCTGCAGAGGAAAAAGCCTGAAAGGGTTGGGAGGAATGCTTCTCCTTCCCCTCTTTCCTGGGGACCTCCGCTTCGGTGGTTGCATTGAACTCTTCTCCTGCACGTTTTGACCTGTGCTGTAATCCTGTCAGAGGGGGCAGTTGCAGTAAGGGAGGAAGTCTTTTCTGGAAAAGATTTCTCATCCAAGTCTGCACATCAGAAGCACTTTTGGCATTGGTTGGTAGAAATTGGTTTCTTTTAGGTGTTTTTTTGACATGTCTTCTTGTACTCCATTGTCCAAACCACGAGGATCAGTTTTTTCATACTACTCACAGTGCCCGAGGAGAACCTAACTGCGTACCCCACTCTAGGTGGCAAACTAGCGAGCTAACATTTCTTTGCAATCCAAATAAAATTCAAAAACAAACAAAAAATCTCAGGTAACAAATGCATCAACTACATCTATCACTGTCATCACTTTACAAAGGCAAATGCATCTAATCTCACCAATCTTTTTCACTGGTACCTTTAAGTCAGCTTGGTACTGAAGGAAAAGAAAATTGGTTTTAGTTTAAAAGAGCTAAGTTATTATCTCCTTGTGGCATTGTAGAATGAAACTTCTAGTTCTATAATTTTGAGTAATGCAGTACGTTTTTAGTTGTACCTGGGAATGGTCAAAGTTTTTCAGTAACCTGAAAAGTACTTTTAAGGAAACTTTCGTGTTTGTATGGGGGTTTTTGTGAGTGCTTTGTTTGTGTGTGTGTGTGTGGATTTTTTTGTGTTGTGTTTTTATTGTGTGTGTGTTTTATTTTTCTTTCCCCCAGAAAATTCAAACTTTCTTTCAGACAGGCTATAGGAAAGGTTTGTAAGGAGAGGGTTTGTGTGTGGTGGTGGGTTTTTTTGTTTGTGTGGGTTTTTTGGTGTTTTTTTTTTTTTTTTTTCTCTGTTTAAACTGATTAGTTTGGGGAAGACAGGCAAGGTTTCTGGGAGACAAACCCTTCTTAAAACTTGAAACAAAAGCAGTGAATATAAAGCTAAATCTAGGTCAAGTTTGAGTTAATAATAATAAACAACTTGATAATACAGAAAAAAAGCTTGTTTATGGGAAAAATGTACCACAAATCTAGTAATTCTGTGATGACTCCAGGATTTTCTTGTTTCGGTATTAACTCCAAGAATTTGAGGGGGGTGTGTGTGTGTGGGGGGGTGTGTTCTTTCTTTGAGGGTATATTTTAGGTTACTTTCTGTCTTTTATCGCATATTTTCAATGGTGTGGCTTCAGCCAGACAGTTTCCATGAGGAATATGATTCACTGGGTAATTTATGACATACTTCGGGATGTGCTTTGGACTTCTTCTTTTCCTGTTTGGGAAGAGCGACAGGCTGGATGTTGAGATGTTTTGGAAGCCTTGACTTTTGTTTCTGTGTCACGGTTTTGTTCTGTTTCACGTCCCCGTGTACGAGGAAGGGCTCTTACATTCTGGAGTTCGTGCCCTCCCTCTCCTTATCTCCTTATCGCTCCGTATTAACTGGTCTCATAAAAGATGTTACCTCTCCCTGTGAGACTTGCCTTTCCTGTATCCTTGGGCAGTTGCAGATACAGCGGTGATAGTGGGGATCTGCTGGATATGCAGTTCTTGGGAACCAAGTCTGTATGTTTTCTTTCATAGAGTGTCTGGAATTTAACATGGTGCTTGGAAATGACTGTGAGATAATGCACCGTTTCCTGAGACAGAGTGGGATGCTTTGCTAACCATGTTAAGGGTTCATGCAATAGCATTGTTCCATAGATGTGTAATACTGGTTTGAACATGCTGACATGATAGTTTAAAAGAAACAAACAAAGCCCCAATAAGAATATCTTGTACCAGTGAGGAAACATGGCATCATGGAAAAAAAAAAAAAAAAAAAAAAAAAAAAAGAGCAGGAGAGTTTGGGCTAATATTGTATCTGCTATAGTGTAGCCCTAAGAGAAGTGCTTTAGCACCCATTTTACCACTGTTTGCTTCTGCTCCAACTGAGTGTTTGTGAGGGAGAGTTTCTGTGATGGCTGCTGCAGTGGGAAACATTGACTGCAGTGAAGATGCACACAACCTTAAGTACAGATATTCAGTGATAAGTATAAACATGAGTTGAACCCCTTAGTAACAAGCTTGCAGATGGCCATTTTCAAACAGTGGCCTGTCTTGTTTAACCTACTGTTGTGGTTTTAGATGGCTTTCCTTTACTCCCACCTGAGATTTTTTTTTTTTCTTAACACCCTTAGGTTAAAGAGAGCAGCCACACAAAAGGTTGATTGGGCTGTCTGAGGGGATGAGGGGAAAACAGTGGGGGAGGGAGGTAGGGTGGCACCTCAGAGCGGGTCTCCTGATGACAGGCCAGAAGTGGAACGGACTAATAACTGCTTTTAAAATCTCTCCTTTATCCTTTTTAGTTTAATTTTGCCATTCAAGCAAAACAAGCAGCAGTGGTGGCTTAAACAGCTGCTTCGCTTGGGTCTAGTTAAAAGATGCTTGCAAGAGCTTACTGCTGGGTCCAAGACTCCTTTGAACTTTTGTAGCTAGCAAATTTACGATATTCTTGTGCTTCACAAGCTGTCTTCTTTGCTAACATGCTTAAAAGCCCCACAGCTAGTTTTGTGTCAGAAATAGTAATGAAAAAGTATCTTCTTTGAACATTAAAAGTCATGCAGACAGATAAGCTTCTGTATGTGAGCGTGCTTTGGGATTTTTTTTGGAGTGGCTGGATAAGAAGCATTTCTGTATGAAGTCCCAATTCAATTGGTTGCTTTGGGTCCACGAGAGGTAACCTGAGTTTGGGTAGAATACGGGGACATCTAGGATTTCTTTAGATCAGGTAAGGGTGGGGAAATATCACAGAATGGTTTGGGTAATTGGAAGGGACCTTTAAAGATCATCTAGTCCTTCATGTGTCGTGTGTGTCGTCCCCCCCCCATGAGCAGGGACATCTTTCACTAGACCAGGTTGCCCAAAGCCCCATCCACCCCGGCCTTGAACACTTCCAATGGTGAGGCACCCACAACTTCTCTGGACAGCCTGCTCCAGTGTCCCACCACCCTCATTGTAAAAAAATTTCTTCCTTCTGTCCAGCCTAAACCTACTCTCAGTTTAAAACCATTATTCCTTGTTCTGTCACATCAGGCCTTGGTAAAAAGTTTCTCTCCATCTTTCTTATAACCCACCTTTAAGTATTGAAGGGTGGGTTGAATTAGTTCAAAGCACCTGTTTCCCACACCTTTTAATGAGCAGTTCTTTTCTGGATGTTGTCTAATGAAAGTAGGGCCTAAAATGGTAACCTGAATATGGCCATATGTTCTTAAATTTTTAGTCAGTAAAGCTTTTTAAAATAAAATAACATTGTGTTTTTTTTTTTTTTTTTTTTTTAAAAAAAAAAAAAAAAAAAAGAGGGAAAAAGCCCCCCAAACCCAAACTGTGCAGTATTTGACAGGAAGCCAGTGTAACTCCCTTGAAACTGGAGTGGCATGCCTGAGTCAGTGAAGTATGAGCTAAGAATCTGGCAGAAGCCTTTTGCACAAAGGAAGGCTGAGAGAGTCTCTCAGGAAGCCTGTACGCTGCTAAATGTGGCATGTTTGAACATGAGACTGACATCATTGTGAGTTCATAGTAGTGAAAGAACAAAGTATCAGCCACAAATTAGACTGACCTAATTTTTAAGTCACTTCTAAAAACTTAATAGCACAGTGTGTTGCTTGTGCAAGCTGTTTATTTCTATCCCAGCCTCTGACTACTCAATTTAAACTAGAAGTTAACCCTCTAAAATGTCAAAGGAGTTGTTCAGGAAGGTGTGTGTGTGTGTGTGTTTGAGGGGTGCTGCAGACTTCCTTCCTTGGTTCTTTTTCTACTCTGACCTCAGTCTTTGCATAAGGGAAGTGATTAAGGACCACCCATCGTATACCTTTATCCTTCAGGATCAGTTTCCTGGAGGTAAAAACCTCAGGATTTCGTACCAAAACCCAACTTGTTCCTATGGGCTGCTCACATGCAGGCTGGAAGTCTGTCTGAAAATGATTGGCAGTATCAACAGGAATTTATGTATAATCAGTAAGTTATTATAAAACTAAACAGTGTTATTTATTGATGTAATCATGACTGTTGACAAATAAATGGTGCTGCTTCTTCCACTGCTGAATACTGAAGAAATACAAGGATATTGCAGTTTGCAGATGATATACCTCTTTCCAAGTATTTATTAGTTGGCTCTGCATGCACTGAAGTTGATCCATTCTGTTGATGTATTACTTCAGTTATTGCAGAAGGATATTGAACTCTCCTAGCTTGGGATTACTTTGACAAAAATCAGTGCCTTTTTGGTTGCTTTTTAAAGTAAAACATGTAAAACAGAGCATGCCTACAAATTCTGGAGAAATATAAAATCTTGTTTATAGATATGTACGAAGCTGTGTGTACATGTAAGCACACTTCAAACAGGATAATACAAATGTAATTTAAGGGAATATGTTTTGTTTCTCTTTGCTGTTCAGAACCCTGTTAGAAGCCCTGCAAGGCTGCTACAAAACATTTCTTGTTGACCCTATCTTTGACTGAGGCGCATATCAGATAATAACAACAGAATTTACTCCCTCCGTTTGGTATTGCGTGCTTTTGCTCTTCAAAGTTTAAAAAAATCCCTGTCCCTTTTAATTCTTGCAAACTAGATGTAATGGCAGTCACACTTTGTCAGTTGTTCTTAAGGGGAATTAAATATATTTTGTGGTTATGCCACTCTTCTTCCTCTACTTAAATGGTAATGTTTATAATGATGTAAGAGGCACAGCTGGGGAATATAAGTCACACTCTGTTCACGCCTTCTGTTGTAAAGATATATATGACTTCTCTTTTCAGTCATGTAGTTACCATGCTAGAAGTGGCTTGAGGTGGCTTAAGCACCGCTGCAGGTCTTGTATAACATGATTCGAATTCAACAAAAAGCTTGGGATCCTTTGGGAAAGTTGTACCACGGCACGTTACCTGGAGTGTAGCTCAGTGACTTCTGCTCTTGTTCCTGAACTGAGGCCCTGTTGGTACCATCTTCTCAATTAAATGAAAATTTGAAAGCAGTTGTAATAAGCAGAATTATCTTTGTGGGCATAAATCAGGTATGGAAATGTATTCTGTTCCCAGTGTGTGAGCTATCAGGAGTCTTACTCCATGGTGAGAGATTTGGGTCTTGATCATCTGGATCTAGGAGTTTGTTAATTTATTTTCTGGGCCTCATCTGCAATTCAGCAGTCACTCCGTGTCATAGTTCAAACACCTTCCTAGTTTGCACAGCCCAGAACAGGACACCCCTTAACAGGATTATTGAAACTGTTTAAACACCGGGAGCACCCAACGACTTGACTTATTTTACCACGTTAATTGGAAGCCATTGCTTACAACACATACCTCTATGTTTTTTTCTCTTTCCCCACCTCAAGATAGTCACGCAGTACCGTGTTTGTGGACTTGCTGTTTTCCACCATCTATTCTGTTTCCTTGCCATATAAATGTCAATTAAGGAGAAACCCAGTTAAGCTTAACTGCTTTACTCAGTAGGACTGAGCTTACATACATGTAGTGTTGGGCCCAGCATCCTGTGTGCTTTCATTGCTATGTAGCGTACACTGCTCACAATATTAATTTTGAGCACACAGAGGGTGTTTTAAATGAGTTTGACAACAGATTTAACTAACACTTATTATTAGGTATTTTTTTTAAACCTCTAGATGTGTCTCTGTCTCTCTGTACAGCTGACAGGACATGCATGCAGCGCAGTGCAGCACTGTATTTTCAGAAACAAGCAGGAAGAAACAAAGTATTAATGTTGACAGAAAAAAAAAAAAAAAAAAAAAAAAAAAATTCCTTCCAAACTTTCTCATGCCCTGATGTTAAGGGGTTGAATGTGCATGTTGCCTTCCGGGAGAACTGGTGTCATTTCCTCAAATGGGTGAAAGACCAGAACATTTTAACCCCCAGCATACCGTGGAAGCAGTTTACATGTCTCTGTTCTTAAAGGAGATTGACTCATTGTGATCTTTAGTCATTTGATTTAATTTAAGAGTCATTTAAAAGTCTGTTGCAAGAAATTCACCCCTGCCTTGCCCAGAAGGTATTCTGATTTATTTCCCTAATAAAATTACCATCATTATCCTCTGCCTTTAATCCATCCTGGTTCTTGTACGAAGGCTTCAGATCCACCTTCTGTTTTCATCATACAGTGACCACAAAGCAGATCTCTTTTTTTTTTTTTTTTTTTAAATGTTTGACTCCTTATTTGGAGCCCCATATTATTTGAACATCTTTCCCCTTAAAGCTTCTCCCTAGGCAGAAGGCCTTAAAGACTAACCGTTATCTGAAGACTCTGGGGTCCCATCTTATCTTCTTTCATGGGAAGCTTTTTAAAAAAAGTAGCATGGACTATTACAGCTGCTGTGCTTGATGTTTATTTAGCACTATTCTTCATAGCACTCCTCCTCCTTTTAATCAAAAAGTTGACCATGTAAAATACAAGTCACCGTTCATCTTGGTCTGCAGAGCTGCAGAACACGGTCAGTCAATTCAGGATGTGCAGATTGTGTAGTAGATGGAAAGCTTGGTGTCATGACAGGGGCTGCTGTAAAGTGGTCTTATTCTACAAAGAGTAAGGAGATGCTGGAATTTCAAAAGTTTGGGGACTTATAAAGTAGTTCAGCCCTTTAAGGTTTTCTCTTTTTGTACTTTGTGTCTGTGAATCAAATGCTAAAATACAGTTACTGATAGAGACTGGCAAGCATGAACTTTGCAGTTGTCACAACTCAATGATGAATCTTTACCATTCGGTGTGCAGGACTCAAACAAATAGCACTCGTGATGTGCTCTGTAAGGATAGGCAGCTGTCCTCTGATTTTAATTCAGTTTGTGAATTCTTATGTTACGTAATGTGGCTTTGAGTTGGATCTCTTCAGCCTCAGATTACAGAGATAAATAAAATAATTGTATAATTCAATTTTTGTAAATTTTATAAATTTTATGCCAGATACTTTATACAAGATGAGATTTTTAGGGAAGGAAAAGGATTAAACTTTTAGGAAAGGAGAGGTGGGCACTGAGGTCCTTAGAAGGATGCTGTCATGCTTGACTGCTGGGCCTCTCCCCAGCTTCCAGCGTGGTGTTGGATGCACCACAGCTCCGTAGCAGTGGGAGGAATGCTCCGTGTGACCTGACTGGTTGGGTTCGGTTAGCTGCAGTTTAGGGAAGGTCCTGAGCAAGAGAGGAGAAAAAAGGCTTCCATTTCTAATTCTGGAAAATAGAAAAAGGTATTTAAATAAGGCCTGGAGGACTTCTTATTTGCCAGAAGTAAGTAAAAAAAACAAGTTTATATCCTTTTGTGATTCACCATAATTGAAAGGATGTGCATTTCTTTTCCTAAAGTCAGCAGAAAAATCCTGGCCTCTTAATGATGAAAGACTTTTTTTTTTTTTTTTTTTTTTTTTTTTTTTTAAACTTTCTCCTAAGCACGAATAGCTGAAGTTTCCACTTTAAACTTGGGTGGCTCATTCATATTTCACTTAATTGTAATATGGTATCCTCTCTCTTCCTCCCCCTTCTTACCACCAAGGCTAAAAAGGAGGAGGGGAGATATAAAATGTTTCCGAAAATTACAGGAAATGTCTATTCCTTTAACAGCATTGCCAGGGAATTTCCAAATGTGCTTAATGCTTATGGCTGAACTTGTAGCAGCTCAGTCTTCAATCATGAGTGGATCCTGTTCTAAAAATGTGACACCTTCTTCCAGTAAACTATGTTGCAATTAAGTGTGCGCTTTCTTTCTCGTCTGCTCTTCAGCAGAATTAATTGTGCCCAATGGTGAAATGAGGGATCTTTGGGGCTGCTTTAAACTCCTGATTTACTTCTATTCATTAAAGTGGTAAAAATAGTATATAGTTTCCTGAAGTGGTAGCAAGTTTATTTGTATGGATGTTGCAGAGGCAGGTACTAGGGAATGTGAAGGCTACCTGGCAGTTGTCGGAGAGACTTCGGAAACTGCACGTGAAGCACTAAGGAACAAAAAGGGAGATGCGTTTTGTGCCATTACTTTGTTTCCTTGGACCGTCACGAGGTGGTCTTTGATCATAGGGTCTTGTATCTAGGCAGAGCCTAATTGGTGTTAAGCAGTAGGTTAGTTTTAATTCCTAGGGTTGGAAAAGGGGATAGTGACAAATACAACGACTCGGATGAGCTTTCTCTTCATACTCCATTGCTTTCTGCTGGGCTTCTGCCGCTGGGCTGGGGGAAGGAGCGAGGGAGATCCGCAGAGCCTCTTCCTGGGGCTCAAAAGGGTATCTGCCAGGCGGGGCAGGCAGAGGGAGAAACCGACCTGGCACAACCTTCAGCAGATCTTCTCGACCACCCCTCTGCCCTGCTGCTCTCGCAGACGTAAGCCTATGTGCTAATGATGGACGAGTGAGAGGATCTCCAGCCTGGGACCTCCCAGGGACAAACACGCACGCACCAGTCAGGGTGTCCGTTCCAGTGAGCAGAGCATCTTCTGGGTAGCAGACTCTTTAATTATCTGTCTGAGGGGTTCTAGACCCATGTTCTACTGTTGGCATCTGCAAGGCTTTTAGAGCAGCTGCCTAAAGACAGAGACAATTCTTGTAGCTCCTTTCCTTGCGAGATGACGTGGGTTTTGAATCTGTTCACCAACTGTTGTAATGTGCTCAGCCCTCTGTTGCGGCGGCTCTTCATGGTTGTCGTACCATTTACTACATGGTTCGAAGCCACTCCTGGATTTCATAATAAGGCAGTGCTTAGCAATAATTTATTATCATGGTTTATGTTACAGTGATTAAGCGGAGCTGTCATCTCTTGGTAGCGATGATTTGAATCTTGTTTTTAGCTGCCCAGGAAACGGTTTGGAATTGACACTAATGTGTTTATTTTTACTTCCTCATGTAAAGGTTATAATTTAATTTGTTCATGTAGGAACAGCTGGTGCTTTGTATAGAAGTTGTACGGGTATGACCATATATAATGATTAGTGACGCCAGTGTTACCGGTTGCCAGTGTCGGCTTTTTTGGCGTGTGGGGAGATGGGACTAATTACTCGAGATGTTCTGTTTCATGAGTCTTCGTCTATACAAAATATAGCTGTAATCAGACTTACTTATGGCAGCCTCGATACCGAACAAGATTTTGTGAATTTGCTTGAATTCATGCAAATGCATCACCCGTGAATGCTAGTTACAGATTAGTTTTCTAGCACAGAGATGTGTCAAATTGTTTGAAAGGCTACTGGTTGTTGATTTGTTTTGTTTGTTGTTTTTTTAAGTATCTTCAACTTTTTTTTTTTTTTTTTAAGTTTTAAAGTTGGGGGGGGGATTTGCTGGGGATTTTTTTCTTTTTTTTTTTTTTTTTTAGAAAATCGGTAAAACATAACTTTCTATTTCAGACCATTTCCCTGAAATTGAATGCTAACATTTATAAATCTCTTCTCATCTAGGTTTTTTTCTGTGTTTGGGGGAGTTCTACAGCAAATGACTACGCTGAAAGTGTGAAATCAATTTTCTATTTTTGTTTTTTGGGTTTTTTTTACTTGTAATAAGAGTTTGTTTCTTTTTTTCTTCCTATGTTTAGGTATTTCCCTCTGTTGGCCTTTGTATGTGGTCCACCCTCTGTCATCCTGTTCAACCCATTTAGATTTTGACTTAAATATAGGTGAGTAATTGCTTTTGACATGAAACAATAGTGAATTCTCATAAAAGTACTCCAGAATTTTCAGTTGCTTTGACTTGGAAGTCATACAGAGAGAATCATCTTTTAAAAATCCATTGACACTTTTCCTGATTTCCAAGCAATAGGAAATTAAAAATGTTCTGTATGACAGTATTTGTTTGGAGTAGATTAAGTAAGCTTTCATCTGGGTGTCACAGAACTGTATGTTGTGAACCTGCAATGAAAAAGCTTCTTGCTTGTATGGGTGGAGAAGGGAGTCTCCAAATAAAGTCTCTGAGCTATTGAATAGGGTGTTGTAACATATCAACAGCATGTTCTGACGCTTCCCCTGAGCTCCCACTCTATCGGTCAGGTTTCCCTGCTATAATATTTAATAAATGTTTACTGTTCCACAGTGAATGTCATGAGAGGTTGGCTTGTTGGTAAATGTGAGTGATGATAATCTGTTTTACTGCTTAGAGTCGGTGACAGTACAGGGATGATACGTGGAGGAACATTGCACATGTTTGAGGGCTATGTTGAGTAGGTCAACAACATATGGTTTTCTGGTGGTGTGTGGTTTGGTTTGGTTTTGGTAGTAGAACACATTATGTTATTTAAGTACCACTGTTTGTATGAAAAGCAACATCTTACTGTTATCTGAATGGAAGGTCCACTCATCTTGCTTAGCCCAGCTGTCTTAGAGTGCTGGTGGTAAAAATGTCACTGACCAGTAGGTGTAGAAATAGAGTGATCCTTTCTGACTCTCTCTCCACATCTCAGTTTTCACATTGGTGAGCACAATGGATTGTCTTTTCTTTAGACCTAGTAATCAAAACTGAGTAATTAGTCAAGTAGGATGAAGGACAATAGAGTACTGAACAGAAAAGTCTCCTTCATCTTTTTTTTTTTTTTTTTTTTTTCCAATGGATTATACTTGCCTTTCTCATGAATGTACAGTGTGTAATCTAAACTGCATGTGGCTGCTGTTTCTACAAGGAAGAGAAAATTAACAGTATTCCCTTTTGACTGCATACATAGATCTAAAGTACAGACACACTGAAAGTAAGAGAGGAGGGAGCAGCCATTCTGGTCATACAGATAAGCAAAGGAAAGCAGGGTGAAATTCTTAAAACTGCTTCTCTTTTATGAATGGTATATAAGTGACACCTAAAATTTGAGTGACTTCCTTGCTGCTCTCCACTCTTGCACCACAGTAGAGTGTGGTCAGGAGGGTGGGGGAAGTCTGTGTTCCCCCACCCCCCAACCAACATGAGGAAATGATGTGCTTATGAAATGATGACACTTCTTGAGTCATCTGCAAAGCCAAAAGACATCCTCATTCACCGCAGTTGAAGAACACGAGCCCTTGTTAACAGAGCTCTTTTAAATCACAAGCATTTGTAATCTCATTCCTGTGTGGTCTGCACAACAGCAGTTGAGTTGCAGGCTTCTTGTAACCTCGATTACATTGTTTTCCCCAGATTTACACTTTATTGCACAGTTGCTGATCTCTGGAATTTATTGGCTTGCTTTCTGAATTCAGAAGTACAGCCATTCTTCACTTTCACTAGAAATCTTACTTCCCTGTGTTCCATAGGCACTTTCTGTTTCTTGCCACTGATGAGTAGCAACTTGAGCAAGGATTGGTCCTCTCTCTCCTTGATTGTCGCTCCATCTCTAGTAGCTTAGGTTACAAGCATCTGTCCAAAACAACTTTTATTTCCATCATTCTGAGGCGGATGAAGAAATGCTGTGGATGTTGTAGCAGCTGGGGGGAAAAAAAAACAGCTCACAGGAGTGGGAATTCACCCTGTGATCCCTAGATCAGGAGTTCCTCTCTGATGCAGGAGTTTGTGTAGCCTTGTTTGTTGAGTATCAAGTGTGGCTGCAGTGGTAGGGACTGGTATTGATACGCTGGCAGCTCCTAGCTCGGTAATACTGAATCCAAATAGCTGTTGAAAACAGCTGATGTGCCAGCAGTGGCATGTGTCCTGCAGTTTAGGATCTCTTCGCTCTGTGCTTTTGGGTTTCTTTTTTGTGCTGGTGTCCATCCTGAGAAACATGAAAGGGAATTTGACTGGAGGGGAGGATAATATTTTTCTCATATGTGCATGTGTTTGCCTCTAGAAAGTAGAAAAATAAACGTGTTTTAAAAAGTCAACTCTTTCAGGTGTCTCAGGCTGAGTACGCAAAAGCTGTCCTTCAGGACCTTCTGATGTTCAGATGCTGTAAAGTCATTTTGTTGGCGTTTTGCCGTGCAGCAGTGACATATGTAGGAGTATTGCTGTAGGCACCTGACAAAGCAGGCATTTGTGACGTTGGGAACAAAATTGCTGAGCGTTTATGACACCAAGGTTCAACTTCAAGGTTATCTTCTTATATGAGGTAGAAGTCTTTCAGAGATTGTAGCAAGGCTTCTAGAAGCTCTTTGCTAGTTCCTTAACCAAGGTAGAATTAGGGCATCGTTCTGAGAGTTTTTAAAACACATTCTTACTACATCTGCCTCTTTAAAAATAGTTGCTGCCATGTGAGTCAAAGTGTGAGGTAACTCAAACAATCCTCCTGCTATGATGTAAGGGAAAGGCTTGGAGTCAAGGTGGTAGAAGTAGAAATTAGGAGTGCAGTTATTTTGAAGAATCAAACACAACTTCAGTGCCAGAATTCCAGTGCTGTGGTTGCCTGCTTTGTTGCATCTGAGCGATTTGGGATGGGGACAGGAATCCCCAAGGCAAAGTGGGATCCTGTAGTTCTCTAATAGCATTGCATGTGCATATTAGAGATCTACTGTTGTTTGTAGCGTTTTTGTTGTTTTGGTTCTTTAAATGATACGGAGAAACTGTAAAGATACTGGGCAAGCATGGAACAGATATGTTTAGTTTTAAAGTGAGTTAAAATTTTAATTTTCTTCTTTAAAAGAAGTAGTAACAAGCAGTGCCACATGTTGCAGTCCATCTACAAGGAGGAGGAAGCAGCCATACCAGTGTGTATGTGAGTGATGTCATGCAGTATTCTCATAGCTCGATTGCAGATCACTTTTGTGTAATCCTGATTTCAGTGTAGAGCATCCTGTGACTAAGATGGCTTCCTAGCTTGGAGATCAGCAACATAATAATAGTTCATTTAGGGCAAAGCGTTAAATTGCATCATTTTATGAGACACTATGGTGTCAATACATACCACTGTGATCTAAGTCACAAGAAATGCAGCAGTCAAGAAATTGAATTTTAGCTTTTTACAAACTACGGTTAGAAGTGAAACAGATATTTCAACACGTCATAGTAGCTGAATGATAAGAGCAGTCACCAGGAAGGGGAGGAGAGCTCTAGTGTTTACCTAAAGCAGGAGGCTGCCAGTTTCTCTCCTATAGATATGTCCCAAGAAAGAGTCTCAAAGTCTGATAGTACTGGAAACAGAGAGATTTAAAACAAAACAAAAACCTGGAATTGATAAAAACATTGTTCCTCCCTTGCCCAGTGGATCTGTTCCTGTCAAAATAGGATTTCAATCACAGTAATTTGAGGTGACATTACTGTTAAGTTTATTACCTTCAAGCCATGGGCAGAATGCTTTCAGAAACTTAACCCATAGCTATATATTAAAGTAATGGTGTTATTAAAAAGATTCTTGACTAGTAGCCCTCTTGCCTTATGTTCTTTATATGCTCTTTACACAGTCACCATATATGACTGGTTTGAGTTCTTGTAGAAGACCCTTAAAAAGAAACTTGTATTAAACGAGAGTGAAGGCTGAGGCAGTAAGCATTTAGAAAATAAGAAATATACCCAAACTGAAAGTTGCAAATTAAAGATTACTTATTTTTAACAGCCTCCATTTTAGAGTTCCGTAGTTTCTCAGCAGCTTTATTTTCCTGTTATTACTTGGCCTTTAAGTCAGCCATTTACCCATGAATATAGACTGTCTAGTTCATGAACAAATTGCGAGCTAGAGCCAGTTCCCACTAGAGCTAGTGGAAAAGTTTTCATTGAGTTCAGAGTGGTATCTGGCAGTCTTTGATACGAATAAGAGAATCAAAATTCATGATAGGACATGTTAAGAGAAATTAAAAAAAATGCGGAATAGTTTTTTCTCTCTGGAAAAAAAAAAATGGACACAACTATCAATTTTTGTTTCCCCCCCCACCCCTTGCATAATGGCATAGTCTTTTGATACCTTCCAGCCTGTCTACAGAGAGCCTGAGGCCAGTATATAATGACTGCTCTTTGAGGGGGAGCACACGTGCCAACCAGTTTGCAAAGATAGGGGATTTTTAAATAGGTTTAATGAGGGCTTGGTATAGTAATTTTTCCAATAATTTTTGTAGTTTAGAGCAACATGCTCTAAACTGCTATACACTGCTATACACTTCCATTTATCTGGACAAGTTTAAAAGCACTGTCTCTAGAGCAGTAGAGTCAGGGCAAACAGAAAATCACATTTTGTCAACCTAATGGCTGTTTATGTGAAACCTGGTGTTTTTCTTGTATTGCTACATGAAACACTCATGAAATAAGTTTCTTTCTGTTTTCTTTTTGGGGTTGTTAAACTGAAGTTTGTACTTTTTTCACAATGTAATTTATTTAAGATTTTATCTATGTAGATTTGTATAATATATCTAACGAGTAACACATCTGCTGGTCTGGGATTTCCCATTGCTAAACACAACTGACCTGTAACAGGACTTTTAATAAACTATCTATAAATTAGTTTGAATTCATGACTTCTCTTGCAGTTAAGATAAATAAACATTTCATACTGAAGCAGCAAGTCAACACTCTAAGTAAAATGTAAGTTTTGCAACTGAACCTGTTAAACTGATGATGTAATTTTTTTTTTTTTTTTTAATATGTAAAATCTTCATCCCCATATGTACCTGTATGTGCGTTAAGAATACAGGAAAATGTGCCCTTGTAACTTGCTTCTGTTTAATAATGTTTTGCTGCCTCAAGAGTGTTAATCAATTGGATTTTTATTTTCTTCGTCTGGCCACTTCAGTTTTGTGACAGTTGTGTTACTTTGCTTTGTCCCAGCCAGCAGAAAGCAGAGGGGGGAAAGCTGCTTGGGTCACAGGCCGGGTGGCATGGGCCAGAACTGACATAAGACCCATTTGAAGGTGCACTTTGTCTTATGCAGGAGGTGTTGCATAGTTTTGCTGACCTGAAGTCGCTTCCCCAAACAGGCAAATGGAATGTGATGGTGTGAGGCACGCAAACTGGAGAAATGTGGTTTCTTGCTGAGCCGGCTGTACCCTGCACTGATTTGAGCCCAGGTTGCTCATTTCCAAACAGTTTGCCATACTAACAAGGTAAGGAACTCTGTCAGGCTTGTCCTTTTCCATGCAGGCTCTAACCTGTGGGTGCCACCTCCTCAGTTGAAGAAGTCACCACCCTCAGCTGTCCCCTCTTGCCAGAGTTGATTACTGAAGCAGCTGAAAATGTGGCTTATGTTTCCTCCAGAGCTGCTGTTCGCAGCCTTATGAAGATGGCTGTCTCTCTAAATACCCATGATTGCACTGAGAGACCAAGATTTGAACTGTGGGAGCAAAGCAAGTTGACTCATGTTCTCTGTTGCATCTATAGCTGTGGCACTGTAGGCACTAAAGTGCAGCTAAATCCCTGTGGACAAAGCCCTGTGGTGGCTCCTTTCTGAGAAGTGTCCCTACAGGGACTTGTTCCATCAAAGTGTGTTTTGGGAGACTCTGAAAAGCCCGAGGACAACTGTGAGGCAGTAATACAAATAGATGGTGAAATATTTCTAGTGGTTTATTTACTGCTCTGCTGCTGCCACCATTTAGGCTGATGTGGTTCAGATGCTATCAGGATCTAATTTTAAAAACTATAGTTTGCTTCAGATATTATTTAGCAAGTGTGAAAAGTGTAATGCACGTCACGTTACTGTTCTACCTGCTCCAGGAGGGCCAGAGACAGTGCACACTGCTTTGCCTTTCAATAGCGTATTCACAAACCCTCTGTTCCATGTCTGGTGATTAATAAAATAAAATACTTGTGTCCTGATGTAGCATCTTGTTCTTCTGGTTTCTCTTCAACCGTGTTCTTAAAGAAGATAGGTGGATGTAAGTTTTGTCCCTTCTTTTGGACAGTTTCAGTTCCTCGACTTGCAGTGCTGGCTTGTAAAATACTTTCCAAGGCATTAAATTTTTAAAATGTATCTTAACTAATTTTACAGCTTCTTACTAAGTGGTGAAGTGCTGAAATGCATCTAATTAGTTTGGCTATTGAAAGGAACACCATGATTTAGGGCAGTATCTCTTAATTGTGTTGTAACAAAGCCTTGTGAAGAGGCAGAGCTAGTGGCCACAAAGGTCTGCAATTAAGATGGGATACGTTGCCTGAAATAGAAGATAATTGTCCAGGCAAGATTGTTGGAATAGATTCAGAGACTGTAGTTGCAAATACTCTCTCTAGGTGTTTGGTATATAAGCAGAGAGAGGAGCTTCTCAGGAGTGTATTTATTATATGTTACAGCCACAGTTAGCCTCAAAGTTGAATGTTTTGTTCTGTAAACTTTTATGGCCTCATCTGTTTTGTGGTTGTGTGTTTTTTTTTTTTTTTTTCTTTTATCTTTCTCTTCTTACAGGCTCATAGTCCAGTGTAAAGCTGATGGGTGAGAGCAAAGGTAAAGAATGATGTAATGCAGTGGCAGCCAGAAAGCATCTTTTGTTTGAATTGTGAAATGGCTACTCCATAGTCATCTCCCGATGAATCAGATGTGAGGGGCTGCTTTGTGGAATGAACCCTTTGTAACGGCACATCAACTGGAAGCAGGAGGAGACATTCAGTTGAAGAGCTCTTTCTGAAAATGGGTTTAACTTTTCTTTTGCCAGTCACTACCAGCATGACCTCATACACTTCTAGTACAATGGTGTGGCTAGGCCTTTGAGTACACAGCCATTACATCATCGCAGCAAATTAGAGAGAGAGGTGGTGAAAGAGGCCTTATTGTTGTCATGGCCGATGAGATGATCAGGACTCAACTCATTGTCGCTGAGAAGTTGGTGGCTTTGCTGGAGAGTGGTACAGAAAAATTGCTGCTGATTGATAGCCGCCCCTTTGTGGAATACAATACGTCCCACATCTTGGATGCCATCAACATCAACTGCTCCAAGCTTATGAAGCGGAGGCTGCAGCAGGACAAAGTTTTGATCACAGAGCTCATTCAGCATTCGGCAAAACACAAGGTAGGGGTCATTTTCCTGTTACTCCTTGTACTTGTTTAAAGGAGTGCCTGGAAAGCAACTTGTAATAATTTTCCCTTAGGTATTTCAGCCCTTAGCTGATTTAAGAGGTGATTAATTACTACTAAGTTTATCTTCGGGATTCTTTGTAGCCTGCTCTCCCCTACCCTCCCAGGGTAATGCGGGGGGGGGGGATTTAGAAATTACTCAGAAAGAATGCTCTCAGGGTTCTTGTATTTCTTCCGAGGCACAGCCCCTTAGATGTATGTAATTACGGCAGGAAGCATTCTCATTCTGAACTTTGAAGCATTCTTTGGGGTCCATGGTGGTGGGGATCGCTTAGCAAGTGGTCATATAGTTTGCAAAGAAACTGTAGCTCTGTCGATCCTAACTCCTACTGCTGTTTAAAATACTTTTTGGGTGAGTAGTTTGATGGGGTTTGTTGGTTTGTTGTGGGTTTTTCTTTAAATAGTGTAACTAGTGTAAAGAACATAGCTAAGCTGTTTAAACAATGTGTATCTATGTGTGTTTTGGTTTTTAACCCATTGGTACTTGTTTCAAATGTTTTGGTTACAAAAGTAATCTATTACATTCTTGCTTTCAAGAAAAAAATGAAGCTTTTTTTTTTATTATTATTACTGATGCTACTTTCAAAAGCATATTTTATACGTAAAGTTGTATAGATGGCTAAAATGTGTGTGGCTTTAGGCAGTTTAAGGTCTCTTTACTATTTATACGCAAAAAAAAACCCAGAAGTGGAAACTGAGGTAGGACCTTCTTTTAAAAAGCTTAGTTTTTAAACTGATCAGGCATATTAAGTGTGAAATATATAGCTGTATGCAAAACAGTTTTTAAGAAGTCTATATATCTGAACTGCTGCATAGCAAATATGTGGGAACCCTGATGCACGTGATAATGTGGTGCTTTTAGTCGTCTTGCTCCTTCCTATCTTATTCTGAATTACTTGTGTTTCAGATTGAAATTGATTGCAAGCAGGAAGTGGTGGTGTATGACCAAAGCTCTAAGAACGTGACCTCTCTCTCATCTGACTGCTTTCTTACTGTGCTCCTGGGCAAACTGCAGAAGAATTTCAGCTCTGTGTATCTGCTCTCAGGTATGATGTACCAAAAGACCCCCCAAAACATGTGAATAGGAGAAGAAAAAGCTATCATTGTAGCAGATGTGCACACAATTTTGCAACAGTGCTGGTATAAACTTCAGTTACAGCATAGCTTTTTCTGTAGTTCTTTATGCATATAGTGACACTTATAATATGTATAATGCTCAGAAATTACATCTTACAGGGAATATACTACATTGTTAGTGCTGTGCAAATGGAAATTGATCAATGCAGCATTTTTTATATGTGTATGTGTGCTATTTTAGGGTCAAAAACAGTAAAAGAAATATGCTTCCATGGTCTTTTAAGTATTGTACATGCTAGGAAGAAATCTCTTCCGTGCTGAATTGGTAATTACAATCAGAACAAGAGAAATAATCTCCCAGAGTTATGGAGATTATTTTGTGTGACTTTTTAAACTTCAGCTCCTTAAGTGGTAGTATTCTATTCAGGTCTTCTCTCTCACTCCCCCGCTTTTATTTATTTAGTTATTTTTTTTATTATTTTTTTTAATCACAAGTCAAAGCATCCATAGAAGTTCAAATCCTGATAATACAGGTTTTGATGGTGTTAACGTGTCCTTGTGTTGTTATTTCTGTCATGGAACAGTATACCCAGTGTTCACCAGAAGGAACAAGGAGGGGCATGAAGTAGATCCAGGGCTAAAAGAAGAAGGGATGACGAATACAAGTAGGAAAGCCATTGCAGTGACTCAATCAGTGATCTAATGAGGTGTATGCATAGTCTCTGAAATGTTAAAACTACAGTCAGAGACTGAATAATGATGAGGAAAAGGGAAAGAACCTCCAGAGAGATGCTTCCTCTTAGGAAGAAAGTTTCATTGAGGTTTGTAGTGACTTCAGATGAAAGTGATAGGGAGGTGGTTGTGTTACTGAGAGAACCTTGCCCAAACTATTTTGAAAGGGAGTACAGAAAAGGAATAATTTCTGCACTTGGACGGCTGTGTTTGGTCCTCATGTGAGCTGTACTTACGGAAAACCAAGAAGGATTTTGCTCTGGCTATGTTTGGTTTGCTTCCATTTTCTTTGCTTTCTTGGTAGGAATTACACCTGTGAGCTGTGGACTGCAATATTAGATTAAGTAACTCTTCTTCTGTATGAGCCACCAAGTAAATGTGTGGTGTGGAGCACAGTAAATGCTTAAATGTAAGAGTGCTGAAATATGTGGTTAACACTCCCTTAAATTTAAAACTGTGTTTTAAAAAAGCCTTCTGTGGTCTGAATACCCAACTCTGCTCATCTGTCCTGAGGTTTTGTTTGGGTTTGGTTTGGTTTGGGGTTTTTTGCAATAACCAGGAGCATATTACAGTTCCATGCAGCAATACAGACTATTCACAACTTAATTTCCATGATAGAGAGTGACACAGCTCTCTAATAACTAAGAATTAGACTTCATGGCAGGGAGGAGGTGGGGGGAATGCTTAATAAAGCCAAGTAGAGGAAAGTATCACAGAACTTCCCTTTCTTCTACTGTCCCTCTATAGGTTAGCTGCATGAGAGAGAGCTTTGATCTTCTTTTTCATCTGCTGGACTCCGTGAAGGAGGTGGTCAGAGTGTCTCCATCCACAGCCTTGCCTGTGGCTCCTGTAGGAATGGGCAGTACCAGGAAGGGATTGCTCCCCAGTGCATAGTCTGGACAAACACCAGTTGCCTGTATCTTGATAATACTATCAGAAATTGTTTTGTTGTGATTTATTTCTAGCATGAGGTAGTTGTTTGTTGAAGCTCAAAGCACAGCTTAAACTACCTGCAAGATACTAGTACGCATTAGCTAGCTGAGGTGAACTTAGCCACGTGCGGCTGGTAAGGATTTGTTTGGGTGCTAGAGGGAGAGAAAGGGAATCTAA
Organism: Podiceps cristatus; assembly: GCA_000699545.1. Taxonomy (NCBI): domain Eukaryota; kingdom Metazoa; phylum Chordata; class Aves; order Podicipediformes; family Podicipedidae; genus Podiceps; species Podiceps cristatus. Next base: position 18,522 of record JMFS01029496.1, on the reverse strand, counting down.
CATGTTAAAACCCTCCTTATGGAAAGGAGGATTTTTATTTTAGCATGTCAAATGCATTTCTCTTGGCAAAGATTAGATTTGAGCATTTCATCTTATTTTTGGTTAAACAGCTAGTCATGGGGATATTTATGACTGCAGAGATAACTGATGGCTTAAAAACTAGCAGCAGAGGAGTGTAAGAACAAAAGGGAAATGTAAGGAAAGTGTTCACTACCAATCTATTACAAGTAAGTGCTTATTTCAGAAAATATACCCAACTAAGAAAAATCGATAGTAAAGTAAGTAGTCAACTCTATTCCTTCAGCTCTCTAGCATTTCCTTCTCTTATAATGAGTGCTCTGATTTTAATCCTTACATGAGAAAATGCCTTTTACAGTCCTGTTGTTTTCTTACATCTGTTAAAAAGCCAGCTACTTAACAAACACAAACACACACAAACTTTTCAGATATAGGGGGAAGGAGAAGGTGCTAGATTCGGTCTTATAGAAAGTTCCTTGGATGTTATTGATACACGGCTCTAGGAAACTAGATAAAATGTGTTGTCTCAGCAAGCTGATGACGAACTCTCATAAACGTTTATGGCCCAGAATGAGAGCAGGGGTCAGTGCACTGTGTAAAAAGAAAAACCTTTGGACTTGAGTTTTCCCTATGCTACTCAATGTGATTTACTTAAGAGAGTGACCTTAAATAAACATTTTGGGGTAGGAAAATATTTTTTTGTTGCAATAGAATAAGGAACAATTAACAAATTTCTGAAATTCCTGTATCTGTTCTTCCTGCCTCCCCCAGTTACTGATCACTTAGTGAGGGTTTGTTGGTTTTTTGTTGGTGGCTTTTTTGGGGGGTATTTTCTTTGTTCATTTAAAAAAAAAAATTAGGTTGTACATAAAGATATGCTCTACCCTGGAGGTTGTTTTTCATTGAAGTAACTAATGTAAAGACCTCAAAGGAACCCTTACCAATTAGTTTAAGCTCTTGATCTAGCCTCATAAAAATATTTATAATATGGTGGGGAATGTTCTCAAGAATTTAAATATTTGTTTTGGTTCTGAATTTTTAACAGTGTGCAAAATACTGAAATGCGTGCACTGAAGGCTTAACCCCACTCTCATCATTGTATCTACTCCTCAGAGTTAAATAATATTTAAACATGGGGATGCGACTTGATTGCTTCTCTTCCCATATTTTGAGAACTGGATTTACTTTTATGGAGTCCTTTTCCTAGTTACAGTATTTTTATGATGTTTCTGCTTGCTCTGTAGAAACAGTTAAGAGACACTACTGATCCTTGCTTGATGAATTAGTATTATTAAGGCAATAAACACCAAAATCCTTGCTTAAATTCTATTCCACTACGCCAATGGAAATTGTTCATGTTCTACTTGCTCTTCCCTACTTGTCTTAGTCTGGCTTACTCCTATTCATGCAAGCGCAAATGTCTTCATGATGGTTGCCTTTCACATGTTGCCTGTGATGAAGATGAAGCACAGGTTTTTATTTTGTGAGACTTTTTAAATTTTTATTTTTTGTACAGAAGGCTCATGCTAAACAGAAGCATTTCTGAAAAAAACAGAAATGCCTACCTTTTTCTGTATTTCCAACCTGAAATTAAAAATTTTAATAACCTAACACAGAAACACTGTACTGGCTCTAAACTGAAACCAAAAGCAAGAATTCTTGTATGTGGGTGGATGTGGAGCAATGGTAGATGTCCATCAGAGAAACAGTTTCACTGAACTCGCTAAGAATTTTTTAGTGCTGCAAGACCAGAATGTATTTTGCCAGCAAACCATGAAGGATGTATTTTTCTGTCAGTCACTGAATTGCCATTTAGATGTGATATACCACAGTATTCAATGCCACTGCGAAATATGGAAAGCTTACATAATGTACCAGATTATAAAGTGTATGGGCAGAAGGGGAGTTAAGTATACTGGAAGCCTTTTGTGAGCTTCTAGAATTAGCTGTACAGTTTTACCTCCCCAGTGCCTGTACGCTGAGGTGTAGATCTGTATGTGACCGTAGTCCTTTGGAGCCATGCCTCTCATGAAATAGCATCCACCTGATCTGTAGATGTAATCGGGGTTCTGTATAGAAAGTTGTATACTTTTCTATTGCTTCATGGTTGAAAATGAAGCTGCCATCCTTCAAAGAATGAAATAGAGTCTGACGGGAAAGAACGACTGGTCTCATGTTCAAGTCAGATGAGAAATGTCTTGAAAAGGGGTCCATAAACTTCTACGTGCCACTTTCTACACAAGTTATCGGTATAATTCAGAGACTCACTAGTAGAGAGTCGCAGATTTTCTAGGTGCCCAATGTGAAGCCTGCATCTGACTTGCAGAACTGCTGAGCACTGAGCCAGGGAGCTGTACATCTCCCTCCCAAAACTGTGGTTGGACTGTGGGTACAGCCACCACGTAAAAAAAGTAGTGTGGACAGGTAATCAAGGCCCAAGTGGTGAATTGCTTACTAATCTCTGCTACCCTCCTGCCTATGAAAAATCTCTGCAGTAATGTGATTTAATGCATTTTGCTTTCACAAGAACCCTTTGATAAGCTTCTACAGAGCACAAAGCTACCGTGGTAACCAGAAAGACATAAATTATTAATTTTCTATTCAGTGATGAATGCAGGTAACCTATGCAGTGGACAGTGAATAAAGTTATCAGCTGAGTGAGTATGTAAGGAAGCTGCAAACAGAATGATTTCAGAGAGATGGGGCTAAGGTCCTGGAAACAGAGCGAGTGATTAGCCAGGGACTGTTGCAAAGAGTGCGTTTTTGCTGAAACTTCCCAAATCATTGTTTTCCCTGACCTGTCCCTCACCTAACAGTGTGTGTACAAAATGGAAGACTTGCATGGAGGATGCAAGGAGAAGGAAACAAGGCAGGAACTCTTTTAAGTCTTGTTTATGGTGACATTTTTCTTAAAAATATTTGAAATTGGAAGTGCATTTAAAAGAATCCTGGTATAAAAATGACAGTATCTCTAGGGTACATTTACCATTGTGTTATCTTTACTTGCCTAAAGCAAAGCTGGATGGAAAAAAGCCCAGTGCTCTCTCCTCACCTTGTCACCAGAAAAACTGTGCCTTGTGGCAGAGGAGCGGGAGGGGAGGTCTTAAGAATATTCTCCTGTAGGTAGAGCTGGTCATTTCTATCTCCTGAAGTGACCATGGCTGCAAGACTGAGCTTTTTTTTCCCCACTTCTGCAGTCCCATATGCCAAGTAGGGAGGGTACCCAGTGTGGACTGAAAGATGTCAAGATGTAGCTGTGGGTTGTGCCGTCTGATAAATTCTTGTCTAACACCCTGACACCTTTTAACGTGGATTTGGAGCTTAATAACTCTTGGTTGTGGCTGACTGAAGTTCTGAGCGTTCCTTGTAAGTAAGTCTTTGCAGAGCGCCTCAAGGAGAAGAGCATACCGTCAAATGGTGGTCATTGATTAAAATAATTGAGTTACCCGCAAATTCATAGAATCATAGAATGTCCTGAGTTGGAAGGGACCCACAAGGATCATTGAGTCTAACTCCTCTCCCTGCATAGCACAACCCCAAGATTCACACCGTGTGTCTAAGGGCGTTGTCCAAATGCTTCTTGAATATTGTCAGGCTTGGCGCCGTGACCACTTCCCTGGGGAGCCTGTTCCAGTGCTCCACCACCCTCTGGGTGAAGAACCTCTTCTAATATCCAACCTAAACTTCCCCTTCCTGCCCTTCCCCCTGGTCCTGTCATTGGTTGCCAGAGAGAAGAGATCAGCACCTGCTCTTCCTCCTCCCCTTGTGAGGAGGCTGTAGACCACAATGAGGTCTCCCCTCAGTCTCCTCATCTCTAGGCTGAACAGACCGAGTGACTTTAGCCGCTCCTCATACGGGTTCCCCTCTAAACCCCTTCACCAACTTCGTGGCCCTCATTCTCCAGTAGCTTTATATCCTTTTTATACTGCAGAGCCTGAAACTGCACACAGTACTCAAGGTGGGGTCGCACCAGTGTGGAGGAGAGCAGGACAATCACCTTCCTCGACCAGCTGGTGATGCTGTGCTTGATACACCCCAGGACACGGCTGGCCCTCTTGGCTGCCAGGGCACGCTGTTGGCTCATGTTCAACTTGCTGTTGACCAGAACCCCCAGATCCTCAGGGCTGCTCTCCAGCCTCTCACTCCCCAGTCTTAGGTACATCCAGGGGCCATGTCCCAGGTGCAAAACCCAGCACTTGCCCTTGTTAAACTTCATGCGGTTGGTGATTGCCCAGCTCTCTAATTTGTCTAGGTCCCTCTCTGCCCTCAGGAGTGTCAACCACTCCCCCCAATTTCATATCATCCGCAAACTTACTTAGTAAACCTTCAAGTCCTGCAGCCAGGTCATTTATGAAGACATTAAAGAGTACTGACCCTAAGATGGATCCCTGCGGAACCCCACTAGTTACTGGTTGCCAGCCCAATGTAACCCCATTTACTGTGACCCTTTGAGCCTGACCCATCAGCCAATTGCTCACCCATTGCATTATGTGTTTATCCAGCTGTATGCTGGACATTTTGTTCAGGAGGATACAGTGAGAGACAGTATTGAAGGCTTTACTGAAATCCAGAAAGATTACATCAGCTGGCTTCCCTTGGTCAACTAGGTGGGTGACCTGGTCATAGAAAGAAATTAAGTTTGTTAAGCAGGACCCTCCCCTTATGAACCCGCGTTGGCTAGGACCAATGACTGTGTTGTCTTTTAGGTGTTTTTCAGTAACTCCCAGAATAATCTCCTCCATAGTCTTGCTTCAGTGCCTGTCAAGATTAACAGGCCTGTAGTTACCAGGCTTATCCCTACTGCCCTTCTTGAAGATTGGGACACCATTTGCCAGCTTTCAGTCAGTTGGTACCTCTCCAGATTCCCTAGAGCATTGAAAGATCATTGAGAGAGGTTTCGCTATGACATCACCCAGCTCTTTAAGTACCCTCAGATGAATCCCATCAGGCCCCATTGACATATAGGGATCCAGCTGGAGCAGCAAATCCTGCACAAGTTTGGGGCTGGGTGGGAGTTTATTGTTTTCTAGCCCAGAGCCCATCATCAGTGTCGAAGACCGAGGTGAAGAAAGCATTAAATGTCTCTGCTTTGTCTGTATTCCTGTTTGTGAGGTGTCCATGCTTATCAAGTAATTAGCAAATGTTATTTCTGGCCTGCTTCTTGCTACTAACATTTTAAAAAGCCCTTTTTATTGTCCTTAAGAGTACTGGCCAGCTTCAACTCTAACTGGGCTTTGGCTGCATCAATTTCCGCCCTACAGTAGCGAACAGCACCTCTGTAGTCCTCCAGTGTCACCTGTCCTTGCTTCCACTGGCCATGCACCACCCTTTTGTGCCTTAGTTCCTGAAGAAGATCCCTGCTCAGCCAGGCCAGCCTTCTGCCTCTCCTGCTTGACTTCTGCCATTCTGGAATTGCCTGGTCCTGTGCTCTTAGGAGGTGATACTTAAATAGTGACCAGCACTGATGTACCCCAGCACCTTCAAAAGCTTTTTCCCAGGAGATGTTAGTAAGCAGTCCCCTGAGCAGCCTGAAGTCTGCTTTTCTCATATCCAGAGTCAAGAGGTCTTACTGTCAGTTTTCCTACTATTAACATAGTTTTTAAACTTGACTGCTTTGTGGTTGCTGTGGCCAAGGCAGCTGCCAATTGCCGCTTTACCCATGAGACCCTCTCTGTTAACAAGCAGCAGATCAGGGAAGGCACCTTTCCTGGTCAGTTCCCTCAGCACGTGTACCATGAAGTTACCGTCCAGATAGTTTAGGAATCTTCTGGACCTGTTTGTACCAGCTGTGTGGTGCTCCCAATTGACACCTGGCAAATTGAAGCCCCCCTGAGGACAAGGACGGATGACTTGGAGGCATCCCTTAGTTCCTTAAAGAATGACTCATCTGTGTCATTATCCTGGTTGGTTGGCCTATAGCAGACTCCCACGACAACGTCCATTTTAATTGTCTGTCCCTTAATCCTTACCCAGAGGGTGTCAACTGTGCCATCGCCAACTGCAAGCTCCATGCATCCCAGCCCTTCCACTACATACCGTGCCACTCCCCTGCCTCGCCTGCCCTGCCCATCCCTCCTGAAGAGCCTACAACCATCCATCATGGCACACCAGTCACAGGACACATCCCACCAGGTTTCACTTATGCCTGTAACATCCTTTCTTTGGGACATGGCCAAGGCTTCCAGCTCCTCTTGCTCATTCCTCATGCTGTGTGTATTTGTATAGAAACACTTCAAGTGTGGTTCGTGGTGCCCATCACCTCATGGAGCAATCTGAGGAATCTCGCTAGGATGCAGCTCCTCAAACTTTGGTGTGCCTTCCCATTGCTCATCACTGATTAGCCCGCTACTGCCCCTTTATTGAAATTGTTGAAATAATTATAGCAAGAATGAGCTGTTAAATGTCCTGCCAGTGTTTAGAGAAGGAAGGGTAGTTGCACTATGATGCTGGCTTTCCTGATACTCTGGCTGGTTGATAGCATTAAAAGCAAGCCTCTTATGAAAGAGGTGAAAGTCTTGCAGAGAGAGTGCAGCATTCCTTAAGTGGTCTTGTAGCCCATGGAGCACGGCCAGCGTGGGTGGGGAGGAGACGAAAGCGAGAGGAGCTTAGCTCTGAATCACCCTCTTCAAAAATCTCCCTCTCCATCAATTTTTAACAAGAGTGTAGAAAGACTAGTACCCTTGGCTACAGCCGGTCCTCTGTGAATATCCTTCCACCGTTTGTACTTAAAATGCAGTTTTGAGTGTTCGTTTAGTGCCATGATTGTTTTAAGCACTTGAAGAATGGGAGTAGGGTTTATTACTTTCATATGTGTATCCACTTGCTGTCTTTTGAGAGAGAGCAAAGTTTGACTAGCACGGAGCTCTCATAACATTTCTCAAACCCAAGAATAACTTGTTAAGTTTGCTTTTGTTTTGGATACCTCTAGATCCTTGTGAAACTTAATTGACTGACATTATGATGAGGATATCTTTGTTCTTTTTTTTTTCTTTAAAGGCACAAAGGGCAAGCATGAGTGTCCAATATGCTCTCTTTCTTTGTCATTAGTCTGACTTTTCTGTGTGCCACTTAGGTGGGGGGGCTTGACCCCATTCTTGCCCCCTCCACCTCTTCAAGCCTTGTTTGCTTAACCTGCCTATTAACCTTGTCTTACCAAAGGCAGAAACCCTCCAGGGTAAAGAACTTCCCTTGCTACTGTGCTTGTAAAACACCTGGCACTAAGGGGGCTGCTTTCTGAACACTGGCGTAATAAAAACACCCCTGAATTTCCCAAACCACAAAACCTTGAGTCTGGTGGAAGGACTCCCTGTGGCCAAGGAGACGGGACGGGAAGGGGAGGGCGGACGCGGGGATGGCAGGGCTCTCCAGCCTGAGCTTATGTCATGGAAAATGGCAAGCATCCCTGCGGAGCTGAGCTGGAATGCGGGAATTGTAATGGCCTGTGGAGGTCTGCAGCTCGTTTAAACAGAGTGGAAACATTGTAGATTCATAAAACTTTTGAGTCAGAAGGTTTACAACTTTCCTTCCTTGTGGCCAGGGAAAAATCTATACTGAAGCTTTTAGATAAACATTTTAATGTTCAACGGGAATGTGACTGTGAAAGTGCTGTTAAGTCACAGCCGTAAGAGTCTCCGATGTGATTGAAGGCAAAGTAAATGTTAGAGGTTTGTATATTTTGTCTTTTCTATAGTGCCGTTTAAAATTGATTTATTTTTATTTAAGCATAGTTTTCAGTAATGTCACGGTATGTGCCTGGCACTAATTGGTATTTACAGTAACAATTTCTAAATTACTATTAGGAGAAAAAAAGAAAAAAAAACATGAATGTATGCCACTGAATGCTTTTGGTGAATACAGAAGTTTGGTAAGGCTTACTTAAAATTACAAGGTGTAAATATTATGTTGTAGAGGCAGTTGCAAATTTTGCTGATTTTTTAATTCTTATTTTCCTTTAAAAAGGGATACCAATATAATATTTATTAGTATATGGCTATATAAAATTTATGAATAGTTAGTGCTATTAATGAAGATGCAAATTCCGTATTTAATGAAGGTGGAGGAATCTTCTGCCAAATCCACGTTTCGAAGTCTCTTTGCAGTCCTTTCCTAGTATATGCATGTAGTCTTTGGTTTTTGACTCATCATTTGGGTCTTAGAGCTTTTCCACTCCCTGCTTTAAAATATTTGTGTTTGATGCTGAGTTAACACTGATGAACTGGCAGGCAATTAGGTCTTGTGGGAAAAGGAGGGAAGTTGCTTCTAGTCTGTTTTCAAGAATTCATTGAAGAAAGCTAATTCCTCCCTTCGGCCTTTTCTGAACAGTCAGAATGCAAAGCAGGGAGGGGGAGGAGAGGGAAGAGAAGCATCTGATTTGAATGGCACTTAAGAGAAATGCCAAAGTTTGCTCTCTTTACTAATGTACACTGTCCTTGGGCTTTTCCAGAAGACTCCATGACCTGTGAAAACCAAACACATTCACAGTCTCTTATTTCTCCATCAAGAGCACAAGACAGGATCTTTCTGGGCATCTTGTGTGAAGCATGCAGAGCTGCAGGGCCAGCTGGATCTGTGGGGATGTTGTATAAAACACTTCATAGCCTTTTCTTAGCCTGAAGTTTTAGGGAAGCCGAGCTCATAGGAGTTGCCATGTTGTCTGTCTCTCTGCTTTCACCCACAAAAAATGTTTAAGCTTGTTGGTCAGCTTCAATAAGGTTTGACAAAAGGAGTAATTAAATGAAAAAGATAATGGAAGTCCTTGTAAGCCCTAGGGAAACGAGCACCGGTACAGTGCAGAGCCTCCAATTACTGCCTCCCCCTGAAAAGTAGTTTTGGGTTGAGCTGAGCTGGTTGTGGATGTGCTGGTGTGACCAAGCAGCAGTGCCGCGTGGGCCCCAGCAATGCAGGAAGGGCCCTTGGGGCTCGGGCTGCAATGGCTGCCCCAGGCTCCACCACAAAATGGACACCAGTGGCAGGTGGAATTCTTCAGTTTCTACAGCCCCTCGAATTACTTGGTTGAAAAATATGTTTGTTAGTGTAAAAGTGGAAGGCTACTCTTCTGGGCTTTAGGATTGGTCTCCATTAATTGGAGAAGCTGGCCAGCACCTTCATGTCTGTCACCAACCTCTTCTCTAGGTGAATCTGTTCTCTTCTCCCCTCACCTCGGCTTTGCTGCCAGGTTCTGGGCAGGAAAAGCAATTGCTGGCGTTCTCCTTCGAGCTTTAGCTGGCAAGGCTTATAGGAAATGCATGAAGTGATGCAAACACCTATTTTCTCATCTTTCTTTCATTCCTAATTATGTTTCATAACTGCCTTTACAGAGAAGTAGTAAGAAATCCTCCCAGAACAAATGCAGTGTAAGCTTGTTGGTTAAGTTTTTTACTGTTAGAATTTACAGAAATACATGCATATACAGAGAGAGCATATTTCTGTATATGCTCTCATCTTTGTAGGAGTTGTCTCCATACTTGGACAGTTATATAGAAAAAGCAAGTTACACCTAATGGAAAGGTCCCCCGTTTCCATGTTTCCCTGCAGCATTGTGGGTACATCAGCTGTTGATCTTTCATTTCACACTCAGCTTTAATCTGCCTCCTCTCTGAAGGACAGTCAGGTCTCTTTGCCTTCCTGCACTTTGTTGGCATGCACTTGCCTGATGAGCGAGAGCAGCTATCTCTAGATGATTAAGGATGAAGCTACTGGTGCAGATCTCTGCAAACACCTGAGGACAGTAAGGGATTACAGAATTGGCTGTTTCAACAGTAATTTTAAAAGCAACTTTAAAGAGATTTTAAAAGAGATCTTTTAAAAAGAGATCTCTTTAAAGAGGTATTAGTATTGCCTCATGATTGATTTTTCTGTGTGTTAGAGGCATAGGATGAATGTATGAGGGAACACCCGTGCTATATTCAATATGAATGCAATGGAAACACTTATTAAATACATGTAGATGGGGGAGATGTCATCAAAGCAGGCCTGTTTGGCTAACGTAACAGTGGTACTTACAACCAGCCAACAGCCTACGTCACGTCAGCTTCAGCGAGCTGCTCAAGGTGAGCTCTGAAAGCTGGCAGGAGAAAACGGTATTCCCACACCCTACAGGAAAGGAGAAGTGTTTGGGAGGCGGAGGGCAGGAGAGCAGAGGGGGTATCGGGCTGGTGGATGGGGCAGGTGTTCATGGTAGATGCAGGTTTCGATCTGCTGAAGAGCAGACAAAATTTCACTGGACCAGCCATGATATCCCAAAGCCAATGCTGAGTAACCTGTGTCTGTGTGCAGAAGCGATGTGTGTTGACGTGAATGAAGAACATCACCTGTATTTTGAAAACTGCATTTTTAGCAGACTGGTGTTTCTGCTTAGCTTTTTTGCTCTTACCCATGCCAAACTAGTCTCACAAGTACTCGGCCTTCTATAAGCAAAGAAAACTGCTTTTAGCGTTTAAAACAGAACTAGTATGTTTCCTGTGAAATTGTCTCGTCTAATCTTGATTGGTTACATCTGAGTGGTTTGACCCATGTGAAGGAAATAAAAAGACAGGGAGGAGGAAGAGAAAGCAGCATAACATGGAATGAGCATAGGAAACATCTACCACTCCCCCCTCCCCTGCCAATTTTATATCCTATTATGGCGTGATTTAACTGGAATGGTTTTACTGGCCATTGGGTAAAACCAGTAAAATGTTACATGCACTTCATAACTCTCTATTAAGTGTTCGAATCAAGAGCTTAACTAGCCTTTCGCTTGCAAACCTTTGTAGTGGTTTACAGAGCTACTGTCCCTGCAACTGCGGCACGGCGACTGGCAGCATGGTGGAATGCTCCTGGTCTGTTTCCATATAAAATAACAGAGATGAACTGATGTAAGTGCTTCTGGTTCTCAGTCATTATTCTTCTGTATTAATTTAGGGTTTGTCTCTGATGGCAGTTAAACTAAGTAGTCATAAGGATCTGGATGGATTCCATTCCCTTAACAAAAGGTACCTCTTCCCAAATCAGTATTTCTCTGGCTATCTCTTGTTGCCTCCTGATCCCATCTTCTCTCCCTCTCCTCTTCCTGCTGCTGGCAAAGCTAGTTTGGAGTTTTATTTGTACAAGGATTTATGCAGTGAATCTATAAGAAAGAATAACTTTTACTGTGGAAGTTTGCTGAAACCTTTTAATCCCTTCTGGGTTTGGCCCTATTTTGTTTCCTGAGTTGGCTGAGAAGGGAGCCGAAACTTCTGATACCAAGATTCCTTTAACGATCATATCTTTACGATCGCAGTCGTAGTTAGGAAATGGTAGTGTCTTGATCAAAGGAAAGTCTGTAGTCACCACTTTGCAGAACCATAGCAACGGGGTAATTGAGTAGGTTACCACATCTTGCCAAATTGTGGAGGCTTGTAAGCAAGAAACGCGGGCTGTACTGTAAAGACCTAGGAGGTGTTGGGTTGTCCGCCACACGCAAGGGTTTAGGCTGGAAAACCACTGACAGCTTTTGGCATCTTAACAAGGTTTTATAGAAACTCTTGTGTGAGAAGTGAACTGAACAAGTCAGTGCTAGAACATGGTACTGTACTACCGTTTGCTAAATGTGCTGCAGCCAGGGGATGCTTGTCACTCAGTTAAAACTGAAATCATCTCAGTAGCCTGTTCATTTTAACAAGCTACCTAAGAGCTGAGTTACCTTGGGGCAGTTACAGAACTTTGCAATCTTCTGATGGATCATCTACAATTAGAGCAGGCTTTAATTACTTGTTTTGTTTTGATCTCTGAAGTACAAAGGACAACCAAGTGAACATCAGCATTTACCCCTGCTTCTTTGATATCTCTTGCTTTCATAGTGGAAAATATACTAGATGATAAAGTCTGAAATCACTTCTGTCTCATATTGCTTTAATTTGCTCCCATAATGATGGAAATCATCATCCCCAAAGATTTTTCTTTCAAACTTGGGTAGGGCCTATTACGCAAGTAGGCCAGACTTAGCGTACTGTTAGCTACTTGCTACCAGCCAAAGGATACAATGACTTACATATGCGCAGTCATGACAGAAGCAACTGCCTATTTAAAACTGAAGAAAGAGATGCATGGTGCTGCCTATCCTCCTTGACCATCAAGGTTTTCAGATGTAATGGAACTATTGCATGAGTGGTGATGGAAGAGTCTTCTGTTTCATTCATTGATATCAGAAAAAGTAGAGTGAAAAACTTCAAAAGCCTTCTGGGGGTTGAAGGGGACGAATCTTTTTAGACACAAATGAAATTTTATAGCTACACGTATAATACATAAAAGTTACTCCATTTCCCTTTTCCTCTGTCCATAACATTCAGATAAGAAGTGGTTTCATCCTGTTGAATGTCAAGAGAGCTGTTTCAGTTCAGCTTCGCCATCAAGACTACAGAAAATGTTTATGGTTCGTAAGCTATTTAGGAGAGAGAGTATTTTGGAGTTAGTTGTCAGTTACCAATTTCTATGGCCCAGTTAAATTTATCAGAAATTTCAGTGAAACTTTATTAAACCAGTAGCTCTGTTAATGATCTGTCGATTCCCCCCCCCAGTTTCAACATACTTATTATTATGATTTATTATTTGCAGAGGCTGGAGTAGTGGTGGGAGAAAGGGTGTTATTTAGAAACTAACTCTGGAAGAAAAGCATACATTCTCTTACTAAAACAAACTGTGCTGTGCTGCCAGTAGCCCTATTCCAACTGAGGTAGGTAAGGAGACTGAAAGATGAAATTTGCCTTGATGCAAAGGTCATCCTCAAATTATGGAATTTGAAACCAAACCAGTCTTGTCTTTCTTTTAAGGCTCAGTTTTCAATTCTGCATTCCAGCTGTACACTGAATTAATTTTCCAAACGCTTACAGTTTTGTTTTTTGAGGGCAGCCTGCTTCATTTACAGCAGAAGTGTACAGGTAGTCTGAATGCTTAAAGATTTTTCTCATAAGAGGCTGGTCATGGAAACTGTGCATAGACTTCAGCTCTGGGTACTCATGGGGGCCCTAATCTGTGTTAGAAAACAGAGGCATGTGAAATAAATACCTCTTTTTCTATACATCTTTAGGTTCTGTTATTTTTTCAATATCTCTGTCTATATATTTTAAAAAAACCAGGTCTATTTTGTAAGTCAGTGCAAGCAAATTGATGAGTGCAGTTCCTTAGAATAGACGTTAGTCTCATAATGATACGACAGCTCAGTGATCATACACATGGGTGCTGTTGTTCCAGACCCCTGATGGTATGTTTGTTGCACAAGAAGAAATTGGTAGTTTAGCAGGATGCATACATGAGTGTGTTTTATTGGTATGGGGTTGGTTGGTTTGTGGTATTTTTGAAGCAATTTTTCAACATACGCTGATCTAGAATGTGTTTTTCTTATTGTGAGTGCCATAAATCAAAGCCAGATTTGTTGAAAAGCTACTAACTTTTTGAAATGGCTATAGAAGATGGTGGGAATGTAGATTAATATTTGAAACAACTCACTGATTTAATATTTTTTTCAAGTCAGTTCACTACTGATACTAATACTGGGTTACAATATATTGAAAGGAAGGGAGGGCTTACTTGGGAGCATGTATAAAGATGGTTAATATATTGGCAGAGGTATCTGATTTGAGAGTTTTGTGGTTGTAATTCATGTTGTAAAGATACTGAAGCAACACGTTGCTAGAAAAGTGTGAGTAGAAAGAAAAAATATGACTATGAAAAGGATGAATGTCCCGGAGGAAGTGTTGAAGCATCTAATCTCAAATCACTTCATGCTTGTGTTGACAGAGCCCTAGAATAAAAATAAAATTAAAAATTGCTCCTTACACTTACGATGACAGAGCGTGGGTTCCGTCTCCCAAAATCTCAGCTTTTTGCATTTTAGTTTAATTCTTGCATAATTCCTTGTTGCAGTGTTCATACAGAAGTGAGACCAGTCCCAAGGTAGTGGGAAAAAATTCTTTTTTGTCGTTGAACTTTGCCTATGTAGTCTTTTGCAAAGAAGGTACAGATGTAAATCTTTTATTGGCTTGTGCTGTTTCTTTGTAAGGAAGAAGAGTCACTTCTCTATTTCCAGCTGTGTCAGAGAGAGGCTTCAGAAAGCAGCCAACAAGCTTCCCAAGAAACAGAGAATGAGCAAATGAAACCAAAGGCTAATATTTGGTTTCCTCTTCTTCCTCAACCTCTCAAGGAACTGCTGAGCATCATATCTTACATTGAATTTAATCTGGCAGGCATATAATGCCTATAAATTAAAGGATTGTTTCCTATAACAGAGGGGAAAATGTTATGCCATACAGAAGAATATTTAGCGCAAGTGTGCAAGAGAATTGTTCTGCAAACTCCTCCTGACATTTCATTGATACATTAAACAGGCGTCATCTGTGCTCCTGAACAGGGTGGTTGTAATGGAAGGAGGAGGAAACCCAGCTAATAGGAATAGAAAACGTCAAAGCCAAACCTTTACTGTGTCCCTAGCCTGGGTCCTTCAGTTTAGGGATATGGCTCTGATGGGCACTGCCTCAGCTTAGCAGCCCCCTCGCCCCTCCCATACAGTCCAACCTCACCCTCATATTCTCATGATGAGCATTGTCATAGTTGTCTAAAATCACTTATCTAACAAAATATAGAAGTGATTTTTGTTGTTGTTGTAAGTCAGGATTTGCTGTTCATAAAACTTCTGTTCTGAAAACTGCTTGTTGGCTTTTTTGTTTATCAGATAAAATGGGCTGTTAGGCACATGGCTATTACCTTGGAGTTTTTTCTGCATTTACTAAAGATACAGATTTCAAAACCCAAAGACTAGGGATAATTCAGGCAATGGTAATGCAAGCCTTGACAAAACAGTACATTATCTTATTCCTGAATAATTTTAATTCATGTCTTCAAACGGTAGTAATAGTGAACATAGCATTTGGCAGATTTAGCATGTTAATACTTCACTTCCTTGGTGATAAAAAGGTGCCTTGTCGTGAACAGGTTATTAGTTTTCCTTCACTTAAAATTCCACTTGTCTCTGTGCTTCAATGTGAGGGAGAGCTGGGGACTTTCACTATGGTTTGTGCCTTTCACCCTTACTGTTTGGCTCTTAAATGGTGAAAACAGTCAAGAAAAGCCTGTAACATACTGATTTAAGCAGCTACCTCCTGTTCTTCTTCAGAGTAATTTGCGAACATGAAGCATGAGAATGAGCTGAGCTTGTGGTTCAGCTACATTTGGAAAAAAAAGCTTATCTAGCTTTTGTGAGAACATGTTTAGTCACAGCATAAATTTGTTGCTAGAGGTTTCTTTGGTTTTGTTTTCTAACTCTGTGGGTAAGGCCAGCTGGGCCACAGTTGGTAGCACAGATTTATAGCACAGCCCGTGTGATGGGAGGGAAGGCGGGAACTAGCCGAGCAAGAAAAAGCAGTGGAGCTTGAGCTGCGTTGTATGTATTGGTGTCTAGAGCAGTCTCAGCCTTGCTTTTTATTCCCTTCGTGTTCCATAGCAACTCTGTCATGCTGATGGTGAAACAGCCTTGGAGCATTTTTGATGTCCACTGGGATTTTAGGTGGATTTAAAGGTGTAACAGTCATTCCACTCTAGTTTTCCTGAGTGGTTTAATGCAGTGGTGGGAAATGGCAATGGAAATATATTGGAGCCATAATACGGATAGGGCCTAAGAACTGGTGCAGATGAAGAACCAGCTGGCAGTAAAAGGAGCAGAGACTTGTGGTGATCTGCTAGAGGAGTCCATGGCTGGGCGAAGTCTTCCCCTGTGGTCCCCCCTCTACCTCACCTCCCCCACTTGAGATGGAGAAGCCTTGGCTTGGTGTGGTTTTGAAAGATGAAACCTTTTCCAGTGTGTTGGAGGAAACATATTCATTATGGAGCAGTGTAGAAAATAATAATGTAGGATTTTAAAAGCAAACATTAATAAGCACATATTGATGCTTTTACCAAATTGAGTAAATGTGACTTTTTCTTAATGAAGTCTAATTATAGACCTAATACAGGAGAAGGAGGTGCTTAGAAAACAGCTAGCTGGGGCAGAGAGGAAAAGGTGTGTGTGCTTTTGGTGTGGTGGGTGTTGTGGTTGGTTTTTTACAGTCTCAATTCCACATATCATTAAGAATGGGAAGAAACATCAAAAACTTCTGAGGAATGGAGAGAGAGAAAAATAAGCATTCCAGAAGAGTGGGAATATGAAGCCAGGCCTTGCCTGCTGATGGATGGTTGCGCACAGTCATGGTACCTCTGGAAGAGGCACATGTACAGTTCCTCTGTTAAGGCTTTCCTGCTGCCCCTTAACACCTCCCCATCTCCAACAAATCCTGCTTTCCGAGAACTGGTATGGGCACTGATGCCTACAACACTGCATGTAAATTAAATACATACTGTTCCTCTCATAGGTGGATTTGCTGAGTTCTCCAGCTCTTTCCCCGGTCTCTGTGAAGGAAAATCCACGCTTGTCCCTACTTGCATTTCTCAGCCCTGCCTGCCTGTCTCCAACATTGGCCCAACCAGAATCCTGCCTCATCTCTATCTTGGGTGTCAGCGGGATGTCCTCAACAAGGTGAGTGTCCGGGGTGTCATGTTGTTTACTTGGATGAGTATAAAATTTCCATGTGTATAAAATATCCATGCTTCTATCGTACTGCATCATTACAGCTATAAAACATCTAAAGTAGATACAGATAATAGCTGTCTGTGCATAAACCATGGAAAGCTATGTGAGAACTAATGGTATACAGACTGTAAAATTAATCCATGTGTCATGTAATACGGAACTTGATCTCCTCTCTCCTTCAACTCAGAGAAGATGATAACCTCAGTAACCTATAAACCAACAACAAGCTATCAAATCTGCCATTACAGCAGGCGAGGCTGTTTCCTGTGTATAGCTCTGACTGGTTTGTTTTGGCAAGTCTTGGATGTTAATATATTAATGGTTACAGTAGGAAAAAAGAAGATTGTTTTTTAGTATTTCCTTCAAGAGCTGGAAAAACTATCACTTAAATACCATGAATTGTATAATGAGGGACTACAGCAAACAAATCTTTGTACACCTAATAAAATGTTCAGACCTGGACAATCAGTGGGGTCACTTAAAATGAGCTTTTATGGTAGCACTGCACTAAGAAACTTTTACTGTTTTTAAATACATGTGCGTTTAATAATTTCTGTTCCTACAGAATAGCCCAGGACATTTTGGCAGACTTAAAATAGTCAGCAAAGTCATCAAATATAGCACTTGCAGGGTGCTGGCCTATCAGATGTCTACAAGAGGTTGTTTGAAATTGCTGTAGGTCTGTATTCCTATGTATATCCACAGATGTTTGCCCCCATGAGGAGACCAACTCATATTGCTTACAATCAACGTCTTGGGTCCCCTCACAGGGGGATTTGTATTACTTCTGCTGCATGTGCCCTCTCGCCTCCCATGTGATCTGACAGTCCTATTTATTAGTTGAATCTCCAACAGCCTTCATATGCTGGCATTAAATACATGGATGGGGGAGCGGGGAGGAGTGGTTCACCCTAACATACTGCCTTAATTATGTACAAGGCTTATATGTATGGTTTTTATCCACGTGTAAAGCTTAAGGTGGGAACTGTCCTAATAGTCCTGTAATTGGATCGAATTCATATATATTGATCATTATAATATTTTTCACTGGTTTCTTCACCTTTCACTCCATCCCACTCCATCTGGCTATTTTTGGATTTTTCACAATTGTTTTAAGGGGATCTTTGACACACAAGCAATTATGTAGAAGGTAATTGTGCTTTAATAGAACGTGCAAAAAAATCTTTTGTATGGAGGATAGTCAGCAGTCATTGTATTTACTTTGTCCTTTATAAGCTTGCCAGGTAGCAAGTCAGCAATTCAAACTTGATTCACTTACGATGGATGTCAAAGCAGCTTACTACTTTTCCTACTATAAAAGTAATTTGTGGTCCTCAGACAAAAGACCACAGGAAATAAGTAATTAAAAAAAATTCCTTAAATAGTAATTAGAAAGATGCTTTTATGCTGTTTGTCCCAGTGTGTGAATGGTAAGTGCTACCCTAGGTCACCATGGGGGTGAGGGGGCAACTTGTTCTCCTTGAGGGCCAGGGATGTGCTGCTTCATTTGGGATGTGACTGGAACTCCAGTGAGGTGGCTTTTAAGTGGTGAATAACCCCAGAGGGATGACAGAGGCTGTTCCCTTTGCTTGCAGTAAATTGGTGCCTATGAATAGGTGTTGGGCACACGTGCCTCACCAGGAAAGGAATCCAAGTGGTAGCAGCGGTCAGGAATTTCATTATAGGGCTGGAGGAAGCTAAAACCACAACTGCTACTGGTGAGCCCCAAGCGTGGCAGAACCATGTACAGGAAGAGTTTAGACCTGGTGGTGGCTCTCTTGCCTACTAATCTACAGTCTTGATATTATTCCAGCATGTGTCCATCAGACATCAGGAAGTGCTGCAGGTACTGTGGGACCTCCAGGATTTTGTCCAATTTGTACTTCCTCACATATTCAGGGAAGTGCACAGGCAGTGGAAGCAGGGAC
>KL261947.1:22589-35378 GCA_000699545.1 Podiceps cristatus | reverse complement strand
GCAAACCTGCCTCGGGCTCCCTCAGCGCCTCAGGTGGAGGCCGCCCTCCGCCTGTCACCGTCCGATCTGCGCCACCGTCTGCGGCGCGGGGAGGGCGACACCGGACTGAGGGGCAGCAGCGTCCGGGGCTCTCCTGCCTGGAGGTGGGGCAGCCGCAGGCAAGCACCACCTCTGAGGGCCTGGGAAGTGGGAAACGTCGGGTGCTCTGTTCGGTTGCTCCCTCCAGAGAGCCTGGACTGTCACCCTGCCCCATTTCGTCCGTTCAGCCCTGCCAGCGTGTGCTTTCTCCCTGGTTTTGCCCCCCCTTTTCCTAGGCAGACCGTGGAGGTTTTGATGGGGCTGTCTTCCAGCCTTCATGGACAATGGGCAGAAGCGGAGGGCTGAGGAAGGCCCAGCACTTCACCAGGCCTTTCTTAGGCCACAGGAGAGTCCAGCTCTGGAACCTCAGTGCCATCCTTGGGCTCATTCTTGGCTTCTGAAACTGAAGCTGGTAAATTTTCAGTTATATAAATATGGCCAAGTGCTTTACCGGGTAGAAACTTCTGCTTGAAAACATCGGAATTATAAACCACTAAGAAGTAATGCAGAAAGTGGCAAGTTTTGCTATTCAAAGTATTTATTTTTTTAATACAAAGTACGGGGAATCAACACTATTACAAATCTCTAGTGTTTCACACTAAAAAAAAATGTGCTTTACTAAGATTTGAAACAGTTTTTCACTACAAGACTTGCAATTGCTTTTTTTAACTCAATAAATCAGGTACTTTTCATACCCATCATCAGGGTTATCTGAGTAACAGGATGGCAGGCAGGACCACTCGGGACGTAACTGACGAAGCCGCTTTGACTGCTGTTTTGTAATCACTGGTGATGGTATGCAAGAAGGGGAGAACTCAAGATTAGTTTCTCAGGCTGACAACTAGAAAAATAACAGTATTTCTGAAGAAAAACTTTAGACCACTTAATGGTGAGATGATTTTTTTCCAAGCTGGAAGCACACACCGAAATGAATGCAGCCACAACAGATCTACAATGCAATCAAAAAGTACGAGCACAAGCCAAGAAGATGCCCAAACTGTATTTAATCAGATTGGCACATTGAAGATACTAGCTGCAAGGACTAGAAGAAATCCTGAGTATTAACTCAGAGAGCAAGTTGTACAGTCATTTCATTACTAGATATTGTGAAATCAAAACCGACTTTGTTCTGTCTACATTTTGATTGCTTTTATACCGCATTTTTGCCTCCCGATTGCCAAAGATAAGCCTAGTCGCAAACAGCAGTAGTCTCCTTCCCTGTGAACAAGTAGTTCAACTCAGTCCTACCGACAGCACGTGTATTGTGAGTCTTTCAAGCGGGACAGAGTGCACTAGGCTTTTGCTTTCCTGGATGCAGCACTGCATTTCACTCACGGATGTTACTCCAATGGTTGAGTGAAGAGGTCAGGAGGTCCCTGGGAAGTAAGAGGAACCCCCCCCCCCCCCTTTCCACCTTTTATGCAAAGCAAATTTCAAATCAGGTAAACTGCTTGAATCTTTTTCAGTTCCTAGTGCTACGGGCTTGGTTTGCTGAGGCATCAAACTATCAAGAGGTAGTTCTTTCTGTGTGTGCAAATATAACAGTAACAAAAATTCCCAAATAATTTTATAGACAGCTTAGCTGCAGAAGATGTGCAGTGCTGTGTTGTTCAACGTGCTCTTGTCCTTAACAATAGGAACCATCTCTATTATCAAACAAGCAAACACTATTACATTCTACTTGCTTGGTAGATTTTTTTTTTACCTTTGTTTACTGTTTCAGAAAGCTGATGCTGGCTGCCAGTGGAAGTGGTATTGTGATAATTTTATCCTGTGGATAATTTAAATTTCATATATCAGTCTGACAAACAAATAGTATCCTTAAGTCATGGCTATTCCTGACCAGTAAGGACTCTGTTTGGGGCAGTGACCTATACACTTGATCCTACTGCCAATCTCCTAAAAGAATTAGTTTCCTATGGGGTCGGGATGCCTTGTGGAATGACAATTCAGCTTTCCAATTCTCCTTTGTTTTGTGAATATTGAAGTGGTGTCACGATTTTAAAAAGAACTAACTCCGCAGATCCTTCTGATTTGTTCATACGTAAGCCAGAATACCAGTGACCAAGGAGCCTGTGAAAGAAAACCACTGAAGTTAGAGGCTTAAAACAGAAGTGACCAAATAATTAAACCCATTAGACTAAACGGTCTCCTCTCAAAAATCATGTTCTTAAGCTCAATCTCATATTATGTGTTTTATACAAAAACTGTAGTGTTGCATATGGTTAGGGCCACCCAGTCCTTCACAAGACACCTAAAACTTTTTTTTTTTTCGGCTTGCCAGCCCATAAATGTTTGACCTGGAATGTGTCATACTTGGGAGTTACTCCAAGCTGAATTTTTTTTTTAAAAAAAATTGAAGGAGTTAACTTGTTCTAAAACCTTAATCAGAAAATTACACAGTTCTCCTTGCATAAAATTTATATCCTGGACTCATTTCATTGAAATGCTCTTTTATATATATATTTTGCTGTTGTTGCTGTTAGAGCAATAGATTGGTGTTTGGCAAAAGGCTGCTTGTGCCTAAGGTATTTCTTTTTCTGCTCCTCTGAAACACCCATTAAGCATTCCCAAAATTACAAGCCTTTGTGAAATCTGTGTTGGCATATTCTCCATGGAAATTGCGGTAGTAAACTCGCAGAGCCCCCATCGATACTGAGTGTGCTCTGGCTCAGGGGACTGAGCAGAATCTTCCTGTAGCTGCTCTCACCAGGGGCTGTTGGCCACTGTTGTGCTCAGTTAAATTAGAGAAGGGAAGCTTTTGACTTCAATCATAGTGCAAGAGAGCCAATGGGATCCTGGGGTGCATCCGGAGGAGTGTAGCCAGCAGGTCAAAGGAGGTGATCCTCCCCCTCTACTCTGCCCTGGTCAGGCCCCACCTGGAGTATTGTGTCCAGTTCTGGGCTCCTCGGTATAAAAAGGACAGGGATCTCCTGGAGAGAGTCCAAAGAAGGGCTACGAAGATGATTAAGGGCCTGGAGCATCTCCCCTGTGAGGAAAGGCTGAGTAAGTTGGGACTGTTCAGCCTTGAGAAGACTAAGGGGGGACCTAATTAAAGTTTATAATTACCTGAAGCAGGGGATGCAGGGGGAATCAGCCAGCCCCTTCTCAGTGGTCTGTGGGGACAGGACAAGGGGCAGTGGCTGCCAGCTGGAACACAGGAAGTTCCACACCAACATGCGGAAAAACTTCTTCACAGTGAGGGTGACAGAGCACTGGGATAGGCTGCCCAGGGAGGTGGTGGAGTCTCCTTCACCGGAGATATTCAAGACCCGCCTGGACGCCTATCTGAGTGCTATGTCCTAGGGAGCCTGCTTTGGCAGGGGGGTTGGACCCGATGATCTCTTGAGGTCCCTTCCAACCCCTACAATTCTATGATTCTATGATTCTATGCTCAGTCTGGTAATTTTAACAGTGTCAAAGCCTTGAAGCCAGCTGGTGGAGTCTAGATGTAGTCAGACTGTTAGATTCTTATAGACTAAAAAAAAAAAAAAAAAAAAAAAAAGGTAGTCACATCTAAATTTGCTTTTGGGAATTGTCCCTTGCCCAAACTAACAGCTGAGTTCCGGTTCCCAGGCTCCAACTGCTGCATGACTGAACTGTACAGGTGTAGCTTTAGAAGCCTGGCAGTGCGCAGGAGAAAGCTGCCAGCCTTAAGAAACGAGGGGTAAAAGTGAGACCCAGGATGGAAGAGTAATAAAGCAATTCTGGGATCAGGAGAGAAGGAGGAATGAAAGTACAAGGGATGCAAAAGGAGTCCAGGCCTGGAAGTAAGAAGGGAACAACGGAGAGTTTGGGGAGGAGAGAAAGGAGGGAGCCTGAAATTGTATAAAAAGCAAGGAAAATCTGTAGCAACTAAGCAGAGACAGCATTTTCCAAATTAAAGAGATGCAAGAGGCAACATGGGGGAAGTGACACTGCATGCAGTGTGTCATGCCCTACATTCAACTATGCTGACTGCAATTAAATCAGGAGACCCAAATAGAAAGCTGTTGACACCAAAAGAACTCCTTACATTTTAATGCCACATTGTTCAATTGTCTTGTAAAGAGAGTTATAAAGCACTTACCATTCGCATCCAGGTTGGTATAAAGCCTTTGTATAGGGACATAAACCCTTCACCCTGTACAGTTTGAATCAAGCAGTCCATGGAAGACTTATACAGCAGACCTCTAGCAATGTGCAAGGAGAACAAACAGTGTTAGGATTACGAATACACAATTTAAACACCCCACCCCCCCCCCAAATAATTTGTATCTGATAAATTTGTACAAGCAAGAGCTCTTTTGTAAACTCACTGGAGTCTAATGCGAACTGAAATCCACTGGAGTAAGTGGGTGTGCTTAGGTGGCCAGCACAACAATGCCCCCAAACGTACTAAATAAGTACAGTGATCATCAAAAAGATGAAGAGCAAATTAGAAACGTAGCGTTTCACTCCCAGTGAAATCAGTGAGACTCGGGGTTTCAATTTTCTCAAAAGCGGGTCTCCAAGGTGCCTGTACCTTCCCTGCTTGTCCCTCGGCTGGTTCATTATCCGGGTTTTGACCACGTCAGCAGGAGTTCCCAGAACAGCGGCTACCAGACCCGAACAGCAACTGTCAACAGCAACAGACACTTATAAAATAAACTTCTTATCATGACAATTTAAGCATCAGGATTCCAGTTCTAATAATAAATATCCGTTAAAACAGTTATTGTGAAATCATGACTAATACCTCATAACATTAACTTGATGTGGGAGAAGACTTGCTAGTATTGCTCTTGCTCAGATGTCCTCCCAGCGCCAGCTGCCCTCACCTCTGTATGCAGTTCTGAGGCAGGGATAAAGGACCCACAATAGGCAATTTATGATACTGATTATATAAAGATTTTTCACAGTTTAAGGGAGTAAAAGAGGTTGTTCTGCAGGGGTTATATCACTCATCCTTCCTGTTTGCTTAAATGAAAACTAGATTAGCTAAAATAACAGCAATTCTAGAAAAGTGCTCCCACAGATGAGAGCAAAGAGGTTTAACTGTGTCACTTCTAGAGAGGGCAGTTTTGTAGCAATGGTTGCATCCTCTCTCTAGTGTCTTTTGTAAAATGATGTCCTCTCAGGAAAAAAAAAATAAATTATAAAGGTGCATTTCAGCAGCAGCAGTATCATGACCAGAGCATAGGGGCATGCTGGCATGGAGAGGCAGATCAAGACAGCGAGGCTGGAAATGCTCCGCAGGAGAAAAGGGGAAATCGGGGAATACAGCACCTGGCAACGCTGTGAGTCACGCTATTGTCCACAAGCGGCGTGTTGAGAAGCAAAAAGTGTTTCACTGTGTCATAAGTGGTCAGATCTGTAAAGAGGACAATGAGAAAAACCAGCACTGTCAGAAGTAAATGGAGTCTGTGGTGCTTATTACGTTGAAAGGCTTAGAAATTGGTAGCCATCGTGCCAAAGAAAATCATCCAAAAGAAAAAATTGCCAAGGCAATGCTAGAGTATGTGCCAAGCACAGAGTAAGTATGGTAGGGGCCTGCAGGCAGTGTCTTTCCCTCCCAAAGACATCTCCCTCCTTACTTCACAAACAGAACCTTGTGAAGGAGAGCAAAGACTATCCAATGTATGCTAGCAGTTTTGGAGAGGGACGGGAAAGCTTTAGCTATAGGTGGAAAGCGTGAGTGCTTCGCCAGCCACTCGGCAGCTCCATCACACCTTGTTGATCTGGACACTGACCCATGGACCGTCTCCCTAGCTCAACCTTGGACCTGTCTTATCACCACGGACCTGTGGTGATCGCTGAGCTGTGTCTGACCCTGGTGACCCTCATCAGACCTGATGCTGGCTTGGCTTACTGGGTTGGCCTCAGACCTGCCGCATCGCTACACACTTCCCTGAGGATCTAGATCTTGGTGAAACCTGGCTGCCGTCGCCGGCTCTGCCCTGCTCACCCCCGCTTGGGCACCGGGGCTGGCGAGGTCCCTGCTCTGCTGGCCGTGGGACCCCCTCAGCTCCCAGCTCACCATCCCTTAGGCTCAGGCACTAACTTTTAAGCAACTGGATTTCCACAGGATCGAAACAGAGGTGCTCAAGGCAAAAGTCACCTGCAGCGCTCCAAACAGGTCCCCAGCGTAGATAATCAAGAGACTAAGACCAGGGGAGCAGCTGAACTCTTCTTTCTCAAAGCTCTGCAGACCAGGTTATTACATTTACCTCCCATGTTCACCAGAGCAGCTCTCTGGACATTTGGCACCCATCCAGCCCAAAGCCCCCGTATTCCTCCTTCGGACAGAATCTTCATAAATGCGTGGTGCACTCCTCGAAACCTGAAATCGATATGCAGCTGGTAGGTAGAGAGCCCAGCTATGGAGAAACCTGCATATTCCAGCACTTTGCTGCACCAGGTCCTCACAAAGGACTGCCAAATGTACACCTATGAGGATCTGGCTCTCCAGATCCATTTTTTTGATCCATTTTTGGATCCATCTTTTGACTTCCATGCTATGATATTTATCAAGCATACCGCAAGCCCTACTAAGCAGCAATCTGGTGGCTAACAATAGACAACCCTTTGATGCCACAGCTGGGTTGCAATGCTAAACATATAGAATTAAAGAATTGTCAAGGTTGGAAAAGACCCTTAAGATCATCGAATCCAACCGTTAACCCATCACTGCCAAGTCCATCTATACCATGCCCTCAAGCACCGCATCTATCCGTTCTTTAAACACCTTTAGGGATGGAGATTCAACCCCTTCCCTGGGCAGCCTGTTCCAGTGCCTGACCACCCTTACGGTGAAGAAGTTTTTCCTAATATCTCACCTAAACCTCCCCTGGCACAGCCTGAGGCTGTTTCCTCTCGTTCTATCACTTTTTACTAGGGAGAAGAGACCGACCCCCACCTCGCTACAGCCTCCTTTCAGGTAGTTGTAGAGAGCAAAGAGGAGGTCTCCCCTCAGACTAAACACCCCCAGCTCCCTCAGCCGCTCCTCATAAGGCTTGTGCTCTAGACCCTTCACCAGCTTCGTTGCCCTAAATATGAGGCAAATGAGGCAGTTTGGGATGCAAAGAGCAGAGTGTCCTGGTATCTGCAGAGGGTCTCGAGCCCTGCTGCTTGCAGGCAACCCAACATCTTTCCCTTCCCCTGGCAGAGCACTGGCATGGACATGCTGCGCGTCTAGAGCAAGGGTTTATGGTCTCTGGGACCAACACATCAGAATAAGGGAGGTGGGTAGAAACGGAATAAGGAAGACGTCTCGGATCCCCCACCCTCGTCACTGCCCAGAGCCATTGCGTGCTTCCCGGGCACTGCTCTTCCCCGGAAAGGGCTCAGAGAAGCTGGGGAGGGGGGCTGGCAGAAAACATGAGACAATCACACCCTTGGCCAAAGAGCAATCATTGGCAGGATTATTAACATTATTAACATTAACCACCAGCTTCGAGAGGAACCAACCGTAACGGCTTTCCTTCCAGCTTCCTTTTTCCTTCCATCTGCATCTGCACCTTCACCAGATCGGTCGGACTGGCGAAAAACTGTCCGATGGCACCCGCAGACATGCCTCCCACTACAGCTTTCCTGCCAAACAAGGAAAGAAAATGTGCTCCAGAATACACTGAAAACCTTTACAAATCACAGCGCTCGAGCCGAAGAGTACCGAAGAGTGCCAAAGAGCAGCACAACCCAGGTGACACAAGTCTAAATGGTTATTCCTTTTAAGAACAGCCAAAGTTAACATAATAATTGTAGCGACTGCAAGTAGTTAAGGTAGTCAGCAATATTTCTGTCAGTTTTAAGAAAGGATTAAAACTCATCTGGAAAAGAAATCAAGTTACTATACACCACCAAGACGCTCTGCTGCCTCTGCAGGTTACATTATAGTCCTGGCTTAAGGCTTAAAGGCAGGATGGCGAGGTACACAAGTAAGGGATGGCGCTCTGTACGTTATAGTAACTGAATGCCGGTCTGAAACTATTCACTGCTTGCTGATATGGTAAACTTTTCTTTATCTCCCATCGCTACTAGATGAATTGTGTTATTTTTCTGTTTCTACTTATTTTAGTAGAACCAGAAACTTCAGTATGATCCCTAGTTCCCCCTTGCCATAGCATCAGGCACGACAAGTACTTCATTGGATTTTATAAATCCCATCTTAAAACCAGTTACATTTTAGACCCCAAGATTTGATTTTGGAATAAAATAGTGGATTGGATATGATACTGCATCCAATTATAAAAGTACATGACTGATATTTTAACAATAAATATTTGGCAATTAGAAATCACCAAATTTTGCAAAACTTACAGAAAAATTGGCTTCATTCCCCGCAGGCAAAGCGTTAATTCTGCGGCTCTATACTGCTTGCATTGTCAAAAAAGGGATTGCGTGAGATTTAACTGTTGCTGAATTGAGCTTGAAAAAGACTTGGGGCGTGCTGTTTATAGGGATCATTTGTCTCCTGGGGAAGGATGCACAGATTTAACTTAGGTCGACATCTGCCCTACACACAGCCATACTGCTGCTGGACAAGACACAGCGAGACCCATCCCTCCGGGAGCCGGAAATCTGAGATGTACCACCCCTCACTTCTTTTCTGCAAAGCTCCAAAGGGTATTTGCCACGTCCATCATACCTTTGGAAATGTGTCCTCCCCCTGTGAGGGGGGAGCTCGGAGCTGAGCAGGGCCCAAACTGCAAGTCCAGCTTGTGTCAGCTGACCCTCTGGTCCGCACGACTCAGGCAGCTGTAGGATTAGTCACAGTTCCTCAGGCTGGTGTTGGGTTTGTGCAATAGCTCGTGGCTTCTTCAGCAGCCATCACACACGGCTGTACAGTCAGCCACGACTCACCTACCCTTCGCGACAGTCCCCGGCCCACACGGAAATAAAAGAGCTGCCACTGCATCACAGACCTTGAGTCACGGCAAATCTGCCCTGCCTCCGCCCTCATCCGGGCTAATACCCGCTCCTGTCGATGCAGTTTATCGTGTCTCTCCATCCCTTCAGTAGAATATCCTTATTAGAGTAATCATGGTCCTAGTTAAGCTTCTGAGAAACTTACTTCAGTATTTCTTAGTCCTATTCCCAGCTGAATGAAAAGATACCTAAAATCAGAAAGTCCTTGGTGGTGCTTAACCTTTATTTTTACCCTCTTTAGAGTAGGCAAGCCATGGGGAAGGCACCTTTTAGGGCTGCAGGACTCCTACAGTAAGGACAATCCCCAAACAGGCAAAAGCATAAATACGCAACGTTACCAGAAAGGAAAGCTTTCATCCTCAGCCCTGCCAAGCACGGAGTCACGGAGATGTTCGTACGCAACCATCCGAACGCCAGAGTACACTGTGGAAAACAAAAGTAGGAGACGATTCTTGGATCTGCTGTTTCTGGAGGTTGTGCTGTGATGGAGAGGTCAAGAGATTGGTTGTAAAACACTCCAGAGCTTGCCTGGGTCAGCTGGTCACTGCTGTCATGTTCCTCATCAAAATGGGGAAAGGCAGAAGGCTGGTAGCAGCGAGAGCTGGAACTTTTTAGCATCAGAGAATCTCTCTGGCTGAGCCGTATGGCTTATGCCCACATGCTAAGGAGAAGTGACCACGTTGCTTCCCTCCCAGCTAGTGCCAAACAAAAAACCTCCCACAAGTGCTTTTGAGGCTTGTTACTGTCACTGTATTTCCAAACACAGCAAGCTGTTACCTCTGGCCAAACCGCTAATGCATTTCTTCATCTCAGTGCTTGCAACCTTATCTTTTTTTCCCCAGCCTATCCCCACTTTCCTCAAATAAATGATATTTCTTGTTTTGAGGACACTGAGTGCCTGCTTGCACTGAAGACCTTCCTGCAAAGATGACAGGGAAATTATATTTTGTTTTCCTAGAAGCCAGAATAAGGCCATGAGGGATGGGCAAGAGAAGGAAGAGATGATATTGAGCCAGAATCCTATATATCTTGAAGTAGGATTGCAGGGGAGACTGAAGAAGACCTCACAGATGTATTTAAATTACAAAAAGATATGGCAAGCTCACTCGAAAAGGCTGTTGGCCACAGAAGGCAGGACCCAAACTTGTCCCATCATGGGCAGATAATCACCTATGTGGCGGTAGACGGCAGGCGTGGCTCCTTGCCAGAGCTTTTGTAAGCCCTCCTCTTGCACAATGCCAGCTGCAGTGCGCAGCATGCCGCGGTGAGGGACTGCCGGGCCGGCGGCAGCTCCATTGCGGTGAACGGCGGCTTCACCTTGGACCTGCAGTCGAGTTTTCGTGAGGTCCAGGGGAAACGTCACTGAAGAGAGACAGGATGGAACAAATGTGAATACGGGTGTAGCTGCGGGGAGACCTACCGCGCTGGTGAGATCCGCGCCACGGTCGCCGCTGCCAGGCTGCCAGGCACCAGCAGGCCGCAGGGACTGTACCCAGCGGGGGTGCGGGCGTTCATAGAGAACAGGAGAGTCACATCCTGATCTGTTCGAAGTGGCTCTGGGCGTGAGTAACCAAAATACATTCCCATCAGACACCACGTTCTTCTTCCTTATTTCTTTCTGCAGATTTGTTATACAGTACGCGTACTTTCCAAGAGACTCTGGATTAAAAATCCTGTTCCAGTTACTCCCCTTGAATAAAGATCAGTCAAATCTCTTATCAAGCGTGTGGCCTCTCCAATTCTGCCCAGCATAGTGGCAGCACATGTTAGGAACAACCCCACAGTGGCCACCATAATGCAGACACACGTGCTGGTGAGCATCTATCCTACGAACCACCCTCAAACATGCTTTGCTGATGCAGATGCAAAAATCATATTTAGCCTGTTGTTTCTCTCACTGAAATAACTGGTGGCCAGGGAAGATGGTCCAGCTCGATCCCAGCTTCCCAGGGCTGCTCCTGAAGTGATATGGGTGGATATTTGCTGCCCCTAATTTCAGTTCCAGGCCAGAGGTGCCTCATTGGGTGATGGACTTTGTTAGGCAGTGAATTCCCCGGAGCAGGGGTTGTCTTTGGTTTGACACCTCTGCAACATGCCACGCCACAGCGTCCTTTCGGAGCAGGACTTGGCGGTGCGAGGGGAATGGAGTCAAAGCCTTGTCAGATTTACAGTCTGTTTGTGCATTAAGTTTGGCATTCATGTTTAAAGATTAGCAAAGATTGGGAGTTACACATCATTAGAGCAATGCAACAGGTTTGCCTGTGAGGGGTTGTAGAAATTATATAGAATATGCTGAGAAACACTACAAATAAGTTACGGATCCCAAAGTAGTGCTACACAGATGCCAGGGTGCTTCTGTCCTGCGTTTCAGCAAGCAGTTTACTACATGCCATTTTTACAGGCATCTCATTGTAACCGCAAACGAAGGATTCCCTTTTTCTTTGATTAACCTGCATTAACCATGCAAAGCAAATTCCTGAAGAAGTCAGCACCTTGCTACTAACTTCAGCAACAGCTCGTCCTGCCTCTTCAGTCTTCCAAAAATGCAGCGAGCACAAAGCTTACATTAGGCACAGCTGCTGTGTGTTAATGACTGCAGCCCTTCCGTCTCGGGGCCAAAGATTTCGACCTGAAAAAACCCCTCCCTCCAGCCACAGTCCGGCAGCATAAAACACTTGCAAGGCTTAAATTTTTGAAAAGTGGAACGAACAGATTTGTTGGGAGCGGAAAAGCCGGAGCAAGCGCTGAGGAATGAGGCATTTGGGAACTGAAGCTCCCCCTGCCCCCCGTAAGTAAGCTTTGACCCCCTTCCCTCTCAGAAAATCACGGTGAGCTGTACCTAGTTCTGCCACAGCCGCTGCACAGGCTGACAGAGCGAATTTGCTGGCTCGGGGCCATCTCTCTGGAAGAGGTAAGCTCTTCTCTTCTTCTGCAGGTGACATCTAGTGTCTAACATGAAAGAAGTCTAACCAGCCACCCTGCGAGGGTCTGGAGCAAAAGCAGACCCTAGCTCAGCTCTGTTCTGGCTCATGTAGGAGACAAATTGCTGAAGGTCGTGTTTCTCCAGCGCCAGCAGCAGCCCAAGTGCCTCCCGCAGAGCTGCAAGGTCCTTGTGCAGTGACACAAGAGCCTCCTGCCGAACAGGCTCCTGGGAAATGTAGTTTGTCACCAACGCTACCCTCTGCCAGGAAACCAGCACTGCAGCTACAGTCACATGCACCATTTTGCCAGTTATCTACATTAAAAAAAAATATAATTAACAAGACCTCAAGGTTATGAGAACACATGTGGGGTCTGTTTGCTTTATGGGGTGCTGTCAATGACAACACACCTCGGGACCCCCAAACTGCATCCCCGTGCCAAACAGCTGCTCAGGCACCCAAGATGGATGAATTAATCCAGATCTGGTTTAACGAAAGCTGCATTAGCAGCAGCCACATGCCGAGCTGGAGAGCTAACTTAGTGCTTTCAGCGATTCACGTCCCTGGGGACTGGGCACAGAGCGGTGCAGTCTGAGCAAGGGGCACACAAACCTGGGAAGACAGAAGCTGATCTCTACTCAAAGTCCCATATGTGAAAAGTTTAAAGCTTTTCCTGGCTGAACACTGAAGCCCCGTTAATTGTGTGCCAGTCCTAATTTCTCTTAAATTAATGTAGGCATATTTAAGTTCTCATCATGAAAAAAAAAGAGTAAGGCATGCGCTGTTCAAGAGAAGCTTTTCATTTATCGTTAAGGCTCAGCTGAATCACTAAGTTAATCATTAGCTATTAATCACTAATCCTCATGCTGAGGATTTGAGGATTTTTTAGGTCACAGAAACTTAC